>PVIA01014448.1:0-27033 GCA_004024845.1 Tonatia bakeri
GAAGAAAAGAACCTCAGTAACTCAAAAAAAACATGACAAGAATGATAGGGAGCCACAGGGTCCCCTTTGAGACTTCCTCTGTCCCCTGGCAGCTTGATGAAGGTGAGTGACGTTGCTGAGAGCAAAGAGCCCCTCGCTGCACCCTAGACTTCCCAAAGTCCTGTCTACACAAACCTCATGAGGCCCAGGACGCCGACCATCACCTGCAAACAGTCACCACCTCTCCCGGACACAGGGCCCCCCCACCCTGTCCTGAGCTTTCGAGTCTTTGGACACCCTCTCGTAGAAGTGACAGACACGCACAATCAACGCCATTCGAAGCAACAACTTCCACACAGAAGACAGAATCTCTAATTCACAGCTCCGATTAGATCCATTTGCGGGAGGTTTCACTTGTCATCAAGCATGAGACCCAAGTGATGTAGTGCCTGGCGGAAGCCAAGTGTGGGGGAGACGCGATGTGTGGACTTGGCAGCCCCTGGAGGGCGGCAGCTGACTTGGTGACGCCTAGATCCTACGGCATCCCCAGGGCCAGCACTGGGCCGGGAGGTGAGGCCTGAGCCCTGGAAGGGTGGGGTGCGTCACTGGGTTGGGGGCATTCTAAGAGCTAAGTGTGCAACCCTTGTACCAGGAAATTAATGCAAAATAACCAAACTCGATACACCCAGGAAAGCAGTCAAATCATACCATTTAGACAAAGGAAATCATGAACAGATTTTTAAAACATTGCTCCTCTGTCCTGACTGATGTGGCTCAGTGGGTTGGGCATCGTCCTGCAAAGCTAAGGTCGCAGGTTCGATTCCCAGTCAGGGCACGTGCCTGGGTTGTGGGCCAGGTCCCCAGCAAGGGGTGTGCTAGAGGCAACTGATCGATGTTTCTCTCTGTCTCTTTCTCCCTCCCTCCCTTCACTCTAAAAATAAATGAATGAATAAAATCTTAAAAGACTGCTCCTGTGCGGGGCAGGACTAGAACACAGGCAGGGAAGAGAAAGGCGGCCTCAGTCACTCTCATGCCATCTGGTTTATTGGTTAACTCTTCATTTACCACATTTCAATCACGCTGCATGGGTCACGATAAGATAATTTTTTTAAAGATTCTTTTTTTAAGATTTTATTTATTTTTAGTTTTAGAGAGGGAAGGGAGAGAGAAAGAGAAAGAGAGAGAAACATCAATATGCGGTTGCTGGGGACCGTGGCCTGCAACCCAGGCATGTGCCCTGACTGGGAATCGAACCTGCGATGCTTTGGTTCGCAGCCCGAGCTCAATCCACTGAGCTATGCCAGCCAGGGCACGATAAGATAATTTTTTAAAAAGTCTAAACATCTATACATAATAAAATGGGCCCACCCCCTTCTCCCCACCCCAGCCCTTCTGCCCTATGTCCAATAGGAGAAAGTCAGAGGTCTCCGTGCTGTCCAAGGATGCCTGGATTTCCTGCTCGGACCTCCGCCAGCATCACTGGGCCCCACCTTATGCTCTGGGCTGGGGCTGGTTGGGCCACCCAGGGCCACCTAGATGCTGACCACAGCTCCGTCTGTCTGGTCCAAGAAGCTGTCCTCGCCCAGAGATCCGCCTTGCCACCCTGCTTGTTATAGCTGGGTCGTAGCCAGCCCCCCCTCCTGCTCGCCCAGCCTTTCTGACTCACAAGGACCTGGAATGGTTCACACCACAGAGCGGCTGGGGCTGGGCCTTCGGGCCAGCAGGCCTCCTGGGAGGAGCTGCCAGCCTCCTCTGTGTCCCCTGGGCCTGTCCCTGGAGAAGCAGTCCTTGGAGGTCTGCTGTGTGCGTCCCTGCTGAGGTTCTACCCCTCACATTCTAGCCATCTTGGGCTGCTTGCTGGCAGGGAGGGAGCAAGCAAGACCAAGACTTCCTGCTCCGGGGGCGGTGGCTCAGAGTGCCCCTCCCGACAGATGCGGAAAGCTCCACGCTGGGTATTTCTCTGGGCAGCTGAGCCGAGGCCAGGACACCCCTCCTGCCACCTGCACGGTGCAAACAGCAGGCCACCCACCTGCTCACCACCCTCAGCCGGAGTGGCCCGGCTCCAAGGCACAGGGTCCGGGCTCGGGGGATGCCCGGCTGGCACCCGCTGAGGTGCTCTGCTCCTGCTCTGGGTCACTTCCCTGAGCCCCTGAGGGGCTGACTTCTCCCTCAGCCTGGTCCTGGCACAGCCGGGACTGCCCGGTACCCTTTCGGGGCTCTGGCCTGTATCGCTCTGCTGTTCCCATTGTTAATTTTTTTTTTTACTATTCCCCCGCCCCCAAGAGCTCCCCTGCAGCCCTGGGCCACTCACACCTTTTTAATGCCATACTCGAAGGCCTGCTTCGCCAGCTGGCCTGGCCCGTCCACCGTCTTCCCATCGTCGTCCGGCCCCCAGCTGGCACTGTAGATGGCGATGTAGTTGGGGCGGATGCCCAGCGACTTGGCCTCCACCACGTCGGTCACGTCCCCATCCAGCATGCGGATGCCTGGAAGCAGAAGGCTGGGTGGATGCTTGCTCCTGCCCGCAGACATGGTGAGCCGGGAGCGGGGGCTCAGCCACGGAGCCCCCAGACCGCTTGGGGGTTTGCCCGACAGCCTCTTGGACACCTCTCTCCTGGGTCTATGCACGCAGGCAGTGAAGAGAACAACGCTCCTCGGAAAAAAGAGGGTGTGAACGGTTCCCTCCGCACCTCGACACCACGCTGGTGTTTAAAAATGGACACTCCTGTAACAGAACTCAGAGTCATTTCCAGATGCCCTAGCTGTTCAGAGTTGATGCTCACTTCTCTCTCTTTTTAAAAACATTATTCCACCCGGATCTATAATTAGGAGCTATAAACCTAGAAGACAGAGGCCACGCCTTGGCTTACTGAAGAGGAGTGGTGTCATTTCTGCCTGTGCTCCCTGCAAGGGTCTTTAGGAGTTGGGGTGTATGGCTTTCTTGGGAGTACCCCAAAAGGCAAAGGGTGAGTAGGGTCTCATGAGCCTCTCCCAGTGCCTGCCTCCTGGCCAGGGGACTCTCCTCCTGGCCCCCACACCCGGCGTTTGCCTCTGCGACTGACCGCGCTCTGCATCCAGCAGCTGTGGCCCCCTATGCCCGCCGCAGGGCCTGGCCCAGAGAGGGGGCTCCGTGATGGTCACCGGGAAGAAGAGGTAATGGCAGTCACCAGCTCCTCTGGCTTGGATTCTTGTAGATACGTAAATTGAGACCTGAGTCTTAGAAAAGATCTGTCCCCCACCCCGGATCAACACTCTAGGCGGCTGCTCGGACAGCCACCGCCACCCCATCGGGGTCTCTCCCGCCCCCTGGAATGGGCAGTTTTTCAACTACCTGGCAGGTAGCTCAGAGGACTCAGTGGGTGTTGGGGCCCCGGCCCTGGTGCTGTTTAAGAAGCAGGCTTTGTCAGGGCCTCATTTTGGGCAAAGGACTTTCTGAAGCAGGAGACCAGGTAGCCAAAATCAACTTTGATCTTGTAGTGGGGAAATGCAACCCACTATTCGGGGTCTTCTCCCCACAAGTCATAGGTGCTAATGCTCATTCTTACTGTTTAATCCTCCCCTGAGGACATGTTTATGGATTTTAGAGAGAGAAAGGGAGAGAGAAACATCGGAGTAAGAGAGAAACATTCATTGGTGGCCTCCCATACACACCCCAACTGGGGATGGAACCCGCAACCTAGGCATGTGCCCTGACAGGGAATCGAACCTGTAACCTCTTGGTGTACGGGCTGATGCTCCAACCCACTGAGCAACCCAGGCAGGGCTGGACTGCCTACTTTAGAAAAGAAGATCGTGATGCCAGAAGCCATCCCCAAACTACGTAAAAACATGACCACGATGATTTCCCAGCACCTCTCACGATGCCTTCCTCTTGGAAAAAGAGTGACGGATGTGTGAGAAAAGAGGAAGCCTCATGTATTTGGGTTTTCACGAGCCATCTAGCTTCCCCCACACTGACAGGGTGCCAGCAAAGAAAAGGCAAATATTTTCAGTAGAAACCTGCTGTTCCAATATTAGCTTTAAACATGAATGGCTCCCTGGAAATGCCAAATTGAAGAAAAACAGTAATTTTTCTAATAAAAAAAAAGACCAATTTATCACCAACGATGAGGTACAAGAATAACCGTGACAAATCATTGGGATGGCAATTGAATGGCCAGTCGTGAGTGTGTTCAGGGTGGCCGCAACAGGCTGGGTTGGGGGCTCATGGTGGCTGGTCTCCAGAGTGGAGACCGGCCTGTGGGCACGCGGTAGAAGGGGTCTGGAGCAGAAAGACAGCGGTGCTTTGCAGGACCTGATGGATCTGACTTTGGGCAAATAACTCAGGGGTGCCATTGGCACTCTTGGCCCCAACAGACCCTTCTGCTTGCGGACCGGAGCTGACCCAGGCCTCTCTCACTTTAAACCCTAGGTGGTTTTTCTATAAAAGTGCCTGAAGCCAATCCTATTTATTTTCAATTTTTAGGGTTTTTTAAAATTTATTGATTTTAGAGAAAGAGGAAAGGGAGGGAGAGAGATTGATTTGCTGTTCCACTTACTGGTGAATTCATTGGTTGATTCTTACATGTGCCCTGACCAGGGATCGAACCCACAACCTTGGCGTATTACTGGGATGACACTCTGACCAACTGAGCTACCCAGCCAGGGCCCCAATCATATTTTAAATGCCCTTGGAAGACTTGCTTAAATGAATGATTTTACAAGTTTCCGGGTAAAGTTCAGAAACCTACCAACACTTTTCTCACATTGACCTGTATCTCTGCCCCTCCCCCTGCTCCCAATTTGGAGTGTGACTTCCCAATGACAGACTTGTATGTGGCCAGGAGGACCTGTCTCCATGCACTCAGCTCTGTGAAGTGACAAGAGACATGGCATTTCCCCAAAAAATGCCCTGCAGAAGTGCCACGGTAAGGGGCAACGGGGAATTCTGAGTGTCATTGCTTGGGGACATGCGCTCTTTACAGAGGTAATTAAGCTGAAATGAGGCCATACAGCCGAGCCCTAATCCTCTATGACTGGTGTTTTTGTAAGAAGAGGACGCAGAAAAATCACATTTCGAGGGACGGCCACGTGAGGACCCAGTGAGAGGCAGCAACCTGCAAGCCAAGGGCAGAGGCCATAGAAGAAACCAAACCTGCTGACACCATGATCTTGGACTTCTAGCTCCAGAACTGAGAGAAAATAAATTTCTATGGGGCAAGCAAAAAAAAAAAGGCAACGAAACGACATACACGCTTGCACACATGTGTGCACATACACACTGACACATGCATGATCACAAACACATGCATGTGCACAACCAGGAACACTCGGGCGCACATGCACTCATGCACACACACATGTCCACACGTGCGTGCACACACACCAACACAGGAAGTCAGCTGGCGGCCGGGTGGCTGACGTCTGGAGGAAGGCAGGCAGGGGAGGCGCCCGGCAGGGCCCACTTCCGTTTATCGAGAAGTAATGTGTTTTGCCTTCAGCAAATGAAGGGCAATGTGGGAGCAATGAACGGTGGCGAGTGGAATTAGATTGTGGCTTCCTGAGTGTGACAGATAGACACTCCCAACACATTTGCTCATTAATCCTCAGTTTATTGCAGTGAACCCACAGAGGATTGGACTGTTCTGTTTGGGTTTTTTTTTTTTTTTCCACAACGAAAACTGTTTAGTATACTCCGTCCTACCAGCAGCAACTTGGGGCCAAGGGAGGTTTCAACAGTTGCTGAGAAATGTGATCAGACCTCAAAGGTTCCCCTCATTACTGGGGAAGACAGTGGCAGGGCTCCTAGATTCCTAAAAATGCCCGTGCGTGACAAGCTTGGGTTGCTAGATGTCAGGGCACGCACCAGGCACCATGGGCACACGCAGGGCTCGGGGGCCAGCACTGCCGGTCGCGCCGAGCCTCTCCTGGCCTCCTCCTCCCCCGCTGGAGTCGTTCCGTGTCCCTGCAGCCTGGGGGTGCAGCCAGGGCCAGGGGTGGCCCGTGAGCTCCTGGGTGTGTCCCGTCATGGACCCTGGGTCCACGGGGCAAGGCCCGTGCCAGGGAGGGTCTTGTGCTGACCATGTCTTTTACCTTCCATTTTCTGATGCTTTGACATCGTGGGGCCTGGCTCGCTCTGGGGGACGGACACCCACACACCCCAAAGTTGGCCAATTCTTAGAGATCCCAAACAATTCCTGTCTTTGCTCTTTTCCTGTGCAAACCAACCAACCAACCCCGAGCCCACACCCCAAGCAACTCCTTCATGGGGTCTCTCATACCCAGGACCACCCTCTCTCTGTGCGCGCCCCCCTCCACCCCCTGCCCCGCCCACCAGGGCCAGGCACCAGACAGCGAGGGACAGCCCCTACAGCCAGCTTTCCAACTGGCCAACCCCCCCCCACCCCCCACCGAACCTGCCCTGCCAGTTCTCTCCTACAGAAGCCACACGGAGGCTTCAGCCCACTGGTTCTCTCCCTCCCTCTGCCTCCCAGCTGCCCCTGCGGCTGCCCCGTGTGGCCCCCGACCGCACGGCGTGGCCCCTCCTCGGGAACCCTGTCACAAACTCTGTTCCACACCAGTGTCTCCTGATCGGTTGGCCTTGCCAAACCTAAATAAACAATCATGGGATATGTATTTTCAACCAGGACACTCCTTCCGGAGCGGGTGCTGCCGATTTGGCACAGAACGGTGCAGACCGAAAGAGCCTCAGGAAGAAGGATCTAGAGTTTGGAAGTCTAGACGACATTCACGGTCTCCCCCACCAGGCATCAGGGGCCGGGGAACGACAGTGTGTCACCCAGGGGTCAGTGACAGCGGGCAGCGTGGGGCAGCGGGGAAAACAGTCAGCATACATACACCCCACACGTGGGGACAGCTGGGACCCGGAGAGGACGTGCCCTTGGGACAAACTGGGCAAGCACAGGCCTGAGCTGGCCCCCGAAGGAGACGAGAAGAGGATGGTAGAAAGAACAACCATGCCACCGGGAAAGGAAGACAGTGGCCCTGCTGCAAACAAAGGCCACCCGAGAGCTTGTTACTTAACCTTGAATGTGGTCTCTGCCCATCAGACCAGGGGCAAGGCCACTCCCCATTCAGTGTTGGCGAGGACAATCTCAGGAGTGCAGCCCTGTGGCACATGAGAGCCGGTGTCTCTTGTCCTCTGGGGGCGGCTGCAGCCGGGGACCTGGGGAGGGCGTGGCCCCAGGAGACACGGGGCGAAGGGGCTGCGGCTGAGGCTTGTCCGTCTCCTCTTCCCTGGGGCTCCCGCTGAACCCAGGGAAGCTCAGACCCCACAGGTGGGGGCCGCTGAGGATTATGTGGGGGTGAGAGGGGAACCCCAGTTCCCTGAGAGTGCCGGGCCCCTAATTCTGTCACTGCCCACATTCACTCAATCCCCCCAAACCTCCCAGCGCACTTGAACTCCCACTGCAGCCACAAATGCACTGGAGGCCTGGGAAGATGAATCTGTGGCTTCCCCAGTCCTCTGAAAACGCTCCCAGGCCTCCGCTGCTGAACAGGCACGCAAACCAGACTAAAGCCTAGGACTCCGAATGAACATAATGAGCTCATCTGTGGGCGCGGGTGAGTTTCACTGTGATGTGCTTAACAGCTTCACGCTGATGAAAGGGGAAACGTGATTCAGTGCCCCCGTCAAAACGTGAAGCAAAACCCTGCAGAGACAGTTGCCTGATGGTGTCGCAGGTTTTCTTCCCAGAAGTAGACTGAACATCGGTCTGCAAAGATGCCCAGACTTCATGCGGTCTGAGCAAGGGGGTTTTTCTGTCTCAAAGCGCCCACCAGGCCCAGGGAGGGAGGGTCCTGGAAGCCTCCAGCGGCTCTGCTGATCTGCCGCCTGCTCCCAGCAGCCTCAGGACGTGTCACTCAAAGAAGCTAGGTGACACCTGTCCTGCCAGAGGAATATGTCTGAATCTGGCTAAGCACCTGCAAGGCTGAGGCAGTTGTCAAAAACTAGGCATCTTCTGAAGCTAGAGGGGAGAGGGCCTCCCTTGCCTGCCCTGTGGGTGGCGGGCTGTCCAGTCCCGGGGGCTGGACATAGCACGTTCTGTTCAGGTCGCATGGACACCTGGCTCCCCAGAGAGCCTGTCTCACGGGATGCAGGAGGGGCTGGAAGCCGACAGGACCAGAGGCGGCAGCCAGGCTCACACACGCAGCCTGCAGTGTGACAGGGGCCTGAACACTTCCAGAGGCGCCAAGAAGGAAGGGCTCTGTCCCAGTGAGCCTGATGATGATGATGACAATGGTGAGCTGATGGCTTGGTGGACGCAGCCAAGTCAGAGAGCCACCCCCCACCAGTGCCACCCAGAAGCAGATGGGTAAGGGGGAAGAAGCATCGCAGGGTATTACATTAAAAAAAATGTTAATAGCCCTGCCTCTCTTTTATTTAGAGATTTTATTTATTTATTTTTAGACAGAGGAGAAGGGAAGGAGAAACATCAACGTGTGGTTGCCTCTTGCACGCCCCCTACTGGGAACCTGACCCACAACCCAGGCATGTGCTTTGACTGGGAATCGAACTGGCGACCCTTTGGTTTGTAGGCTGGTGCTCAATCCACTGAGCCACACCAGCTAGGGCTTCCCTTCCTCTCTTTCTAAAGTCAGTAAGCATGTCCTCAGGTGAGGATTTAAAAAAAAAAAAAGGTTAACAGAGTAAGAAAAGAAAAGTTAAAGGGAGAAGACCACTGTCCTTTCTCTCTACCTCCCTGTGTCATTCCCATGGTCAGTGGCCGAGAGAGAAAAGCAAGGACAAGTGAAGTCTGGAAGGAGCATGAGTTTGGTCAAGGGAGAGAATACACGTGTACCCACAGGGCCTTCCTTTCGGCTTCTGTTCCTGCTCACAGGCTCGGCAGCCGCTGTCCCCATCTGTCACCACTGTGTCCTAGCACCAAAGCTCTACAACTGCGGAGGGACGATGCAGGCAACGGGTCAGCAAGGGGCCTCGACCACAGGATGCGGGGAATGGAAGAGAGGAAGAGTGAGCTGGGAGATAGAACAGTGGAAATTGCCCAATCTCAACACCTGGGAGAAAAGAGACTAAAAAAAATTAAAATGGTGACAGCAATGTCTCAATAGAGAGGAAGCGGGTCTCAGAGACTTGTGGAACGCAGATGAAAGATTGTGTCACCGAGTGCCAGACGGAGAGGGGGAAGAGGAGAGGGCTTGAGAAGGACTAGAAGAAATAATGGCTATCCTGTGTCCAAAGCTGGCAAGACACACAGACCTACAGCTGCAAGAGGCTTTCCTTCTCCTCTTGAATTTTCTGAATTACGTTTGACAGTTGAAACCAAAATTGTAATATTTGCCTTGGCCAGGTGGCTCAGTTGGTTTGAGTGTCATCCCATGCGCCCAAAGGTTGTGAGTTCGATTCCCGTTCAGGGCACGTCCCAAGCATGCAGGTTCAGTCCCCCATCGGGGCACGTATGGGAAGCAACCAGTGGATGTTTCTCTCTCACATCGATGTTTCTCTGTCTTTCTATCTCTGTCTCTCTCTCCAATCAACAAATTAACTCAAAGTGGATCTCTCAAAATGTAAAACAAAACTATAGAACTTTTAGAAAAAAAAAACATCTTTAGAATCTAAGACAAGGCAAATTCTTAGATTGAAACAAACAAACAAAAAACAAGATCCATGAAAGGAAAAATTGATAAATTGCATTTCATCAAAATTAAACTCTTTTACTCTGCAAAATGACCTGTCACAGAGGATCAAAAGACCAGCTACAGAGTGGGAGCAAATATTCACACGCAAGATAATCATTTGAAGGACGAGCAGCTAGAATATATACGGAACTCTCAATGCCCAACGGTTAGAAATCAAACACCTTGTTTAGTAAGCAAAAGACATGACGAGACAGTTCGCTGAAGAAGGTAAATAGACAGCAAATAAGCCCATGAGCAGATATCAAACATCACCGACCTTCAGGGAATGCCAATCAATGGGCTATCAATACGTATCTATCAAATAGCAGGGGGGAAAGGAAGGAAAAAAACAACAACAGTGATAATACCAAATGCTGGCGTGTATGCGAAGAAAATGGGTCACCCAGACACTGCCAGTGAGACTATAAAGCTGCTCTGAAAAACAACTTGTCAGTTTCTTAAAAAATAAATGTGGCCTTTAATACCATACGATCTCACCTTTAACAGGAACCTAAACAACAAAACAAAGAAACAAGCAAAGTCAAAGACACTGCAATAGAGGATAGGCAGAAAGTGACCAGAGGAGAGAGAAGAGGGAATTTCAGGGGAAAAGGGGAAGGGTTTACAGGAACAAAGTTAAAGGACACATGGATAAAAACTAGGGGGAGGGTGGTAATGGGAGGGAAGTTGGGAGGGTGGGGTGGGAGGGCTGGATTGGGAGGAAAGGGGAGAAAACTGTACTTGAACAATCATTAAAATAAAATTTTAAGAAAAGTAAACGTGACGATTATAGAACCCAGCCATGGCACTCCTGGACATTTATCCCGCAGAAATGAGGACTTGCAGTTCCATGAAAGCCTACTCGAGAATGCTTCTAGGCATTTTACTTGTAAGAGTCCCCAAAGAGAAACAACCCAGAAGCCCTTCCATGGGTGGTAGACGGTTAAAATCCACGGTGGCAAGTCCACACCATGCAATGCTGTTTATCAACACAAAGGTTTCGAGAGAAACTCCAAATCCATACTTTGACATAAAATCGCTTCCTTCGTAAACGTTTGCTCAAGTTTTTTTAAAAAATCACACTGGTGTGGGGCCCACGGATCACATGTGTGGCCTGCGTGCCCCGAGTGGCAGCCTCTGGTGGAATTTATGTCGCTTTTTGTTCTCAAGAAGCACAGAATCAAAAAGACTCTTCACACACGCATTGGGATAATTACCAACATTGAACATGAGTCAGACCAACAAAGAAATTCTCACTGAATCTGAAAAGACAGATATTACACAGAACACAGGCTCTGGTCCTGATGCAATAAGTTAAAAATGAGCAACAGAGGGAATGCCAAAAAAACAAAAAACAAAAAAATCTGTCCAGTTGGAACAAATTTTAAATTCCTTACAAAGAGAAAAACTCGAGGCTGAAAATAATTATCCAGGAGTGAGTAACAATAAGAACACTATAATTAAGCCAGAGATGAGTGATGAGAGGAAACTTTATAAAACATTTGTTTTCTTATTAGAGAGCCATCAAAGGCTGAAAGTAAAGAACTAAGCATTCTATTCAAGGGGCCATAAAAGAAGAACAATAATCAAAATTTAAAAGCTGAAGGAATTAATAAAGAACAGTAGAAATGCATGAACTAGAAAATAAAAGAACAATCAAAACCAACAAAAATATAGTTCTTTGAAAAACCAATTTTGTAGGAAAGAGCCAACTTTTCATTAGTCTGATCAAGGTCAAAAGAAAAGATACCACAAATAAGATTAGGAACAACTACCCTGGCTGATGTGGCTCAGTAGATTGAATGCAGGCCTGCAAACCAAAGGGTCACTGGTTCGATTCCCAGTCAGGGCACATGCCTGGGTTGCAGGCCTGGTCCCCAGTTAGGGGCACGTGAGAGGCAACTACACATTGATGTTTCTCTACCTCTCTTTCTGCTTCCCTTCCCATCTCTCTACAAATAAATAAATAAAATCTTAAAAAAAGATTAGGAATAATTATAAGTATAAATATGGAAGATAGACATTTTTAATTAGTAGAATGTGATGTTAAATTCCTACATCATGTATTTGAAAATCTGGACCCATGGATGATCTTACAGGAAAACTAAACCACCAAAATTCACTCCAGGAGAAATACAAAAGCTGAAAAGATAGAACCTTTGAAAGGGTCACCATGTCTGGTCCGCTTGATTAATCAGCTCCGCCAATATTTTTAAAAACAGGAACTCTTTCAGAGAACAGTAAAACACAGACGGTTTCCAGCCCCCGTCTAAAAACCAGCATAATTCCGATACCCAAACGGAACCCAGACAAAAGCACAGCAACTGTGTAGTTCCATCCAGCTTCTCATAAAAAGATGCAAAACCACACATCAACCATTAACAACTGAACGCAGCAAGGGAGTAAAAGAACAAAACTCTTAATCCAACAGAATGTGTTCTAAGAATGGAGGAACACAATTTCAGATGCTAGGAAACTATTACTGTGACTTACTGCACGAAACAGATTAAATAGTAAAATTGAAAAATAACACCCTCACCTCCACAGATGTTTTTAAAAAGCATGTAATACAATTCAACATCAAACCTCTCAGCGATCCAGGAATATAAAAATGCCCTTAATTTAATAAAGGGTAACACAGGGAACCTACCGAAGACATTGGCCAATAGTACGAAAACGTGACTGTGGAAGTCAGAAAAAAATAACAAAACCAATAAATCGCCACTATTTCATATTCATCAAGAATCCCTCGATGCTGAAATAGTCATGAGAAAGAAGAGAGAATCATTAAGATTGAAGAGATAAAACCCACCATTAGATTTACTGACAGCTTTTATTTACACTTGCCTAGAAAAAGCAGGAGATAAAAAAAATAATAGCACCTACAGAGTTCATTCAGGCGGCCAGATACAAAGCAAAAACCAAAAAGCACCAATGCACAAAAATCAGTAGTTTTCCCACATCCGTGTCCATAACAATCAGTTAGAAATCTAATGTTTAAAAAAAATCAAGCTAGGTATAAACCTAAGAAGAAATGTATACGATCGGTAGGAAAACAGTAAGAAAACTTTTAAAAATAAGACCTGGCTGGCGTAGCTCAGTGGATTGAGCGCAGGCTGCGAACCAAAGCATCGCAGGTTCGATTCCCAGTCAGGGCACATGCCTGGGTTGCAGGTCACGGCCCTCAGCAACTGCACACTGATGTTTCTCTTTCTCTCTCTTTCTCCCTCCCTTCCCTCTCTAAAAATAAATAAAATAATAAAATCTTAAAAAAAAGAAAACTTTAGAAAATAACGTCAGAGAAGACCTCAAGAAATAAAAACATCCCATGTTCCCGGTGAGAAGGCTCAATATTGTAAAGGTGTCCATTCGCCCTGATTAATCTATAATTTCCATGCAACCCCCATCAAAATCCCAAAGGGAATTTTTATTGAACTTGACAAGCAGATTTTCAAGTTCATCTGAAAGAAACAATGTGCATGAAGAGCCAAGAAATTTTTGAAAAAGAACCAGAAGAGGAAATTGGTCCTATCACTTTAACCAAACAAACAAAAAAAAACCCTCCTAAGCTGTCATGTTTAAGAGTGAGTTATTGCTCAGGGCTGAAAACCAGCAGACTAATGAGACGTGGTGCAGGATCCCGTATACATAGGGGGATTAGTACGTGATGAGGTGGTCTGTGGAAATCACTAGTCATCCGGGGGAGAATAAACTTGGGTTTCTCCTTCACATTGTTCACAGCAATAAATTCCATGCGGATTAAATAGCTGAACACAAAAGACAAAACCATAAAAGTTTTAAGATGGACTATGCTTCTAAAACTGAGTTTTCGGAGGAAATAAGAGAGAATGGATTTATTATCTTGGGCTTTTCTAAGCAAGGCCCTATACCCAGGGGGCATAAAGAAAGGTTCACACAGCTGTCACCATAAACAATTTTAAACAGATTTTTATTGAACTATCTAGTAAAGGGGCACAAATCAACAGTGGACAGCTCTAAAACTTACAAAAAAATCAAAGTTCCCTAAAATGAACGGGACTTGCATTTAAACACATAGCTGTAGCCCACTGTCCTCTCTGAAAAGGACGAGGGTGGCCCGTGTTTCTGTAATAATTTCCCCACAAAGCAGGTCGGGCGCCCCAAGGGCCTGTGTTTGGGAGTGTTTATTTCTTTGCCGTGCTCCATTGCTTTTACAGCAAAGAAACAAACAAAAAATGAAAAGAAAGGCCGCCCAAGTGTCCATGATTTTGGAAATGGGGAGTTCTCACCAGGAATTAGGCAGACGCACCGTC
This sequence comes from Tonatia bakeri, assembly GCA_004024845.1. Classification (NCBI taxonomy): domain Eukaryota; kingdom Metazoa; phylum Chordata; class Mammalia; order Chiroptera; family Phyllostomidae; genus Tonatia; species Tonatia bakeri. The sequence continues at coordinate 13,911 of PVIA01014448.1, forward strand.
TTTCTAAGAAAAGGCAGTTTTTTTGGTGGCAGGGTTTGTCGGAGACCAAGTGAGGGACAGGCATCTCTCTGCTCTGTCCCACGTGGTCAGCATACAATGAATGAGTGAACGCTAACTCACCGGGTCGGGGAAGGAAACTCTTAGAGCTAGTGAAGTGGCAGAAAAGAAAACTCCAGGCCCACGCACCAAGTTCACGGTGCCTGCAGCCCAGCTCACTCGCCAGCTCCTCCGCCCCGTGGATCTCGGCATCTTACTGTCTTAGAGAGCAAGTTCCCGCCCCCTCTCGGGCCAGTGGCTGATCACAGCCAGAGTGACTGGCATGATGCCCTATTCAGTGATGCTGCAAGAAATAATGGGGGAAAGGGGCATACCAAGGGCTAGAAAATGGTGAGAAGTATAAACAAACGTTTCCCCATAAAGCCCAAAATTTAATGAAGCTACGAATTCTCTCGGAAGCAAGAGTTCAGAAAAGGTACAAGGGTTCAATGGAGAGAGACCCAAGGTGTGTTCATCCTAAGGGGAAAACCAGTCAAACAATTTTAGGAATAAAAGCCACAGTGGACAGCTGTCAGAGACGTGGAGGACAGGCTTGGGAAGATTTGAGGAAAAATAAAATGGGAAAAAAAACAACAACCCAAACAAACCCCAAAGGTAAATAGGATTAGAAAGGATTCTAGAAATCATGGAGCAGAAATCTAATATATCTCTCAGTGGTACCCATGAAGAATAGAATGGGACATATGGAATCATAACTATTAAAACCACCACAGAAGATAATTTGCCTGAAATTAAAAAAAAAGAAAAGATAATTTCAAGTGTATTGAATCCCAGCAGTTCCAAAAGAAGCCTCCCCCAGAGGTGGCCCAGCAAAGCTACTGGGCTTGAAAAATAAAGGGAGGATTCTATTTGAGCCAAAAAGTCATGTCACTAAGTCAGGACCGAAATAGGGCTGGCCTCAGGCTTTTCCGAGCAGCACAGAATCCAGACAGAGGGCATAGGGGTTACCTGGCTCTGTGAGACTGTAATGTGCGACACAGGTGTACTTCAGGTGTAAAGGCAGCCTTTGGACTTCCAGAAAGAACTCAGGAAATACAGGACCCGTCAGCCTTCCTTGAAAAAGTTACTGAGGGACGCACTCCAGCGAGTGAAGGGGCGAGTCCAAATAAACAGTCCAGGGATGAGAAGTCTGTGCCACAGTGATGCAGAGCCAAGACAGAGTGACTCTGAGAGTCACTGCAGCCCACGGTCTGTCCTGAACCCCGACAAGGTGACAACAAGCACACAGAGGGAGAGGCTGGAACTCAGGTGCGGGCATGAAGAGGTGAGAGGACTCTGAGGTGCTAATTACCTAACATGGGAAACGTATTCAAAACAAAACCCAAAAACACAGTCACTCTGGCCTCCTCGAGGTTTTTTACAAGCCTGGGACTTTTATTTTAAAAATAATCTTAAAAGAGTATCTGAATATTTGAAAAAAACCCCACCTCATTATAATGAAATATTTATGTGAAATTCAGCAACGCGTCCCTTTCAATGGATGTTTCTTCCATTGGACTCACATAAATCAAGCAAATTGAGCCAGAAATGAAACGTGAAGCCCATAAATAAAATGAAACATGAAATTACACCTGAAGTTCAGCAATTATGCAGTTGGAGTTAGTTTCTCTTAAGTTTTCCTAGAATTAAACAATGTGTTTTTACTAAAAACAAGTTCAGTATGATCAAATGTTAATAAAGTAACATTCACCCAGCCATTCAGCCATCTGTGTATGTGGTTTAAAGATTTCTGCGAAAGTAAAGGTTAAGAAGTGGGGCCTGGAGTCCGTCTGGTTTGATCCTGGGCAAGTTACTTCACCGCTGTGGCCCTCATCTGCAAAATGGGTGTAACAGCAGGGTGCCATGGTGTCCAACCTTGTGGCACCTCTGGGCCACACTGGAAGAAGAAGAGTTGTCTTGGGCCACACATTAAATACACTGCAACATGTAATCACCAAAAATCTCACCAGTAAATTTGTGATTTTGTGTTGGGCCGCATTCATAGCCATCCTGGGCTGCATGCGGTCCGCAGGCCATGGGTTGGACACCCCTGTGACATAGTGTTTTGTGAAGACACAGAGGCCTCAGGTGAGTCCTGTTTTCTCACAGACAGTCAGAACCAGTCAGCCCTGTTTTCACCAGGACCTAGATGGTTCTACATTCCTCCTTGTACTCTTCTGAACTTCGATAAAAAACATCACACATATTTTAGAGTTCCCTTAAACCTCTAATTTGGTAACTGGTACAGAACCAGTACTTCTGTCACCTCATTTCATTATTTTATGTGATAGAACATACAAAACATGCACTTGTACAAAGAAAGGTCAGTAGAAAATGATTACTCCCATTGCATAAATAGGCAGTCAGGTTTTCTGCAGCCCATCGGTGGTGGATTTTAAACCACTTCTGAAACTTCTCTGAAACCCTTCCATTCAAAAGGTGCAGCCTAACTTCTCCCTCGAGTGTGAGTTAGACTGAATAATCCGTTTCTGAGAAAACAGGAGTCTGGCTGAGGTGATGGTTTGTGACTTCTCAAACCAGGCCATAAAAACATTGCCGTATGCTCCTGTTTTTGCTCTTGAATTTGCCTGTAGTGAGGGAAATTAGCTACCGTGTTATGGGGACCCCCTAATCACCCCATGTACTGGTTCTCATGGTGAGGAATCAAGGCCTCCAGCCAACAGTCAAACAGCTGACCCATCTTGGAAGCTGATCCTCTGCCCCACACAAGCTGAGTCAGATGACAGCCACACCCAACAGTTTGACGGCTGCCTCATCAGTGACTCTGAGCCAGAACCCCTCAGCTGAGCCACTGTCGAGGCCAAGTGACAAATGCTCCTTGTTTTCAGCAGCTGCGTTTTGGAATAACAGTTCTGCAGGAACAGATAACAAATACACCAACTATTTGGCCAAGGAATATAAGCCACGAGTTTTAGTCCTAATAACGGCAGAGTGGCTACTATCATGGTAACTCTTCTAAAGGTAGTAGTTTATGGACTCTGGACAAAATGTTGATTTTCAAAAGTTTTTATTTATTTATTTATTTATTTTTGGAGAGGGAAGGGAGAGAGAGAGAAAGAAACATCAATGTGCAGTTGCTGGGAGACATGGCCTGCAATCTAGGCATGTGCCCTGACTGGGAATCAAACCTGCGATGGCTGGTTCGCAGCCCACGCTCAATCCACTGAGCTACGCCAGCCAGGGCAAAAGTTTTTTTTTTTAAAAAACACAGCTTTGTAAGATCGTTGGGAAGCAACCGGAAGAAGGCAGAAGCAGGCAGGGGTTCAGTTCTTAAAAGAAGGGAACCACACTGGGTAGGATCTGAGAACCAATGGTTTTCCTCTGAGGGAACTCCCCATTTTGCTTGGTACTGAGAGGCCAGAACTCGAGTAGGAATGTGCAGCCTTATTCTCCTGGGGAGGCATGGGGTGGGTTTTAGGACTGACAGAGCAGCTGGAAAGGGAGAGAAATCCCAGGAGGGAGAGAGCTACAGAAGGAAACATAGATGCTCCCCCAAACACTTGGTTGACCCATGAACTAAACAAGTTTGGGCAAGACTCTGAGAAGTCCAGGAGGAAAAGAATCGCTGGAGGTTGAATGAGCTGGGCGGGGATTTCAGTCAGTTCAGAGTTTGAGTCTCACCGAGTTAGAGATCTTAGTGAACACTTCATTTTTTCCATTGAAATGCCAGTAGGGCGATGACCTAAGAATAAAGGCTATGTGCTTGCACTAAAGGATTTTCCATAAGGCAAAGGACAAGCCAGAAAGAGTTCACTAAAAATGAATAATCAAGGCCCCAAAAGTTCAAAATTGAACTGACTGCTAGAACAAAACTCGATAGTACTCACAGATAACAGAATCCAGAGTCTCTACAATGTAGCATAAAAATGGCTAGTGTATAATCAAAAATTACTAGACATATGCAAAGAAAAAAGAATATGTGACCCACTGTGAAAAGAAAAAAACATTAGAAACACACCTATAGCCCTGGCTGGCGTAGCTCAGTGGATTGTGCGTGGGCTGCGAACCAGGCATCGCAGGTTCGATTCCCAGTCAGGGCACATGCCTAGGTTGCAGGCCATGTCCCCTAGCAACTGCACATTGATATTACTCTCTCTCTCTCCCCCTCTCCCTTCCCTCTCTAAAAATAAATAAATAAATAAATAAAATCTTAAAAAAAAAAAGAAACACACCTATAAATGACATAGATATTGGAACTAGTGCAAAATATTTTAACTTAACTCATAAATATGTTACAGAGCCTAAAATGAAAGACAGCTATATTGAGAGTGAAGAGAAAGGGAATCTCAGGAAAGATTTGGAAACAGCAGAAAAGAATCAAATGGAAACCACAGGACAAAAAAATCACAGTATCTTAAAGTTTTAAAAAATCAATGGATAAAATTAACAGATTGGAAACAACAAAATAATAAAGGATCAGGGAGCCTGAAGTGCAATAAAAATCACACAGAGAAAAAAAAAGATTTTAAAAAATAAACATTACAGCCTTAATAGCTAACAATTATAATCAGTGACCAAAGAGAGAAAAAAATATTTAAAGAAATATTGACAGAAATGTTTCCAAATCTGATTTAGAGAAACAAAAAAGAACAGCACAGTAGGAGGCACAACAAACCTCAAACTGGATAAGTATGAAGAAAGTCAACCAAAGGACAGACTACAAACACGTTAGAAGAGCAGGCAGAGAGACAGTCACATGATATAACGGGGAACAAGTAAGAAGGACATCTGACTCGTCGCTGGAAACAATGGATGCCAGGAGACAATGGAAAACATTTTTAAGGTGCTGAAAGAAACACATGCCACACTCAAATTCCACGTCCAGCGAGATGTCTCTCAAAACGAAGACAAAATAAAGGCACATTGATATAAAAGCTGAGATCATTTCTTACCAGCATACCTGCACTTTAAGAAACACTAAAAGAGATTTTTAGACCAAAGAAAAATTGAAAGCAGATGGAAATTGAAGCTAGAAAGTACCCAAGAGCACTGGGAACGGGAACTGTGCAGGCAAAAATATTTGTCTTCATTTATAAAGTCCGCTGTTTAAAGCAAGGAGAGCGATGCATTGTGGGTTTACAACATGCGAGGTAACCCTGTAAATGCAACAGCACAAAGGATGAATGTGAGGGTGGACTCAAATACTCTGTTTCAGGTTCATGCATGACACACGCACCTATTACCCAGATAGACTAGGTGAGTGAGGATATGCCCTTCAATCTCCTGAGCAACTACTTAAAAATAAATACACCACGGATTGGCTCCTGGTCAGCTCCAGGACCTCCTCAGAGAAATTCTCCGCCATGTGTTGTGTTACACTGAAGGTGGCCCTCCACCCCCCCCCCCGGGGGGGGATGACACTCAGAGGGGGCCTCCCTCTGTGGAGGGGAAGAAGCTGGGCACAGCAGCTTTGGGGACATGGCTGTCACAGGTTCCCTGGGTCAAGCCAGCCTCAACCTACACACTTGCCTCTCCGTGGCCAGCCCCACCCACGGTCCCTGTCCCTGTGTGGCAGGCTGCTATCGTTTGTCCAGCCCCTCCTCCATTGCCAACTGCATCCTCCCATGTCAAAGTCACATGCCCTCACCGTGGGCCTGTCCCGCCTGCCTCTCCCCGTCTGCCTCTGTCATTTCAGCACCTGGTCCTTTGCTCTCTCACGTCTGCACCCTTCAAGGACGTGCTGAGCTCCCACAGGCCCCAAATGGTGCCTATCGCCCCTTCATTCTCCCCCTCGGTGGCCAGCACAGTACAGTGCATGCAGTTCATGCTCACATACATGCAATGCATTAATTTTAAAAGAGATTCCTCTTCCAGGGATCTGGGAAACTTGGGTGGACAATCCTGTAGTGAGCGTGCAGCAAATCTGGTGAGAACACGCCATGTTCACTACGCGCCTTCTCAGGCAGCTCTGCAGCTTCGAGACCCCCTCTCTCCAGCACTGTCAGACTGCCAGCGGTTGCCGCACCCCCTGGGATCTTGTTATAAAGCAGATTCTGACTCAGTGGGTCTGGGGAACCTGCCTTTCTAACAGCTCCCAGGTGATGTCACCGCTGCCTGGCCAGGGACTTTGGGGAGCAATGCTCAGACGACCCCAAAGTGGGGGTCCACTTCTCACTCAGAGCAAAGTCATTTGTAGTTTGCCTCTGAGAGTTTCAGCAGCAGGTACAGGGCGGCTCAGAGGCTCCTGCAGACTTAGTCCTGAGTTAATGCTTTCGCAAACGACGAATGACTTCATTGTCACAACTGATCTGGGGAGGCAGCGGCATCATTGCCATCCTTCCTCAATGGGGGAAGGAACCTAGGCTCAGAGAGGTCATGTTGGTTGCCCAAGGACACACAGCCAGCGGGTGGTGGGACTGGTCCCCAGGTCAGCCTGGCCCTGCAGCTCATAGGGAGACCTCTCAGGTGTCTCCATTCACAGGAAGCCCCAGGAAGAACACGCACATCTCCATGGAAAATGACTTTAATGAGAGAGCATGGCCAGGTGACAGGCTCTCCTCATTGGTTCTGTAGGACAGACACACCCCTGGCGGTTCACGCTGCCACAGAACGACAAATCCCAGCCACTTCAGAGATTTCCAAGAGAAAGGACAGGCAGGGTTCTAGTGAAGTCCAAGCTGGGGATTTGCTTTTCAGAACTCAAGTTCTCCAAGGAGTGGCTGGCCCGGGGAGCCCCTGGCCCCACCTCCCCACCATGCACTGCTCCTAGTACAGCCGAGGGGCTACTGCCAGCCCACAAGGGCACAGCAGCAGTGAAGGCCATGTCCTGGGCAGGTGGCCCCCTGGCATGGCCACTGGAGTAAGCACGAGCAACTTACAGCTGAGAGAGGGTCCTAGGGGAGCCCGAGGTCAGGTGGGCCCACTGACGACCGTTCACACCCCAGCACACACCTGCTCAGTCCCCAGATCAGCCATGTGCACCTAACCGGCTCAGCAGGGTGCTCGGTGACAGTCTGCCAGCGTGAGCTGTCACACTGCCAGGCTCGGGTGGGGGACAGGGAGACATGGGGTGCTCTGCTGCAAAGCCCCATCCGGGCAAGGGAAGCGTGACTCACAAACAGGGAAGCTGAACAGCAGAGCCAGAGGCTGCCGGGGTCAGGGGCCTGGAAGGGCTGAACCCCCCTGGCGAATGGGGGGATGGGGACTGAGACACGGGGGAGGGGGTGGAGGCAGGCACAACTAGATTCGGGCAGCGCTTCATGTAGCAGAGCCAGGGTGGGGGCGCAGCAGGCCGGGCCACAGCCACGGGTGCACTGAGCCACATGGAGAGGCAGGGAGAGACTCTGGGGATCATGAGAACTCGACAAGCCCCGGTGTGTGTGGTGGACACCGTGACAAAATTCCTGTGACTACCGCTGAGGGGCAGGGGAAGGACAAGGGGGCCGGCAGGCCTGAGCGGGAGCTGGGACCTAGGAAAAGCCTCAGTCTGTAAACTTCGTGGGGAGACTGGCAGATCCACGGCAGGGCAGTGAAGAGGAGGAGGGAGCCCATGAGGCCTTTTAGAAGTGGTCTGGGGGACAGAGGGGACTCGGCAGCCAGACTAGCAGGACCACAAGTGTAAGAGAGGGTGCCTTTCTCACGGGACCTGTGCTGCCTTCCCAGACCCTGTCGCTGTGGGCGGGGGAGGGGGAGGCACCTGGCTGTGTGGCACAGGGGGCAGGAGGCTTCTCGCCCCGGGATCTGACATGGCCGGCCAGGGCCCACGAGGGTGCAGCGGCTGGAACGTGCAGAAAGGGACCCCTCCACCCCCCACCCACCCAGGTCCCAGAGCTTCCAGGCTGCGCGCCTGCCCCGGTCCTTACCTCCGATCTTCGCGTTGTACGCAATGCCCACGATGCAGCAGGTGTTGTTGGCCGAGGCGGCAACTTCCCCAGCACAACGTGTGCCGTGCCTGAAACCGAGGGGAGAAGGACGTGAGGGCTCCGCCCAGCTGTTCTGGTCAATCTGCACATCGCTTGGGTCTCCCGCGAGAAGCCTCTGTTATATCCCTACGCCCAGGAATGACACAGAAGCCAGTGTCCTGCCCCTCCTGTCCCCACGACCCCAGGAGGGAGCATCACGCCAGGCTTTGCACAGCCCTGGGCAGCCCTGACCCTTCCACACCTGCAAGCTGGCAAGGCCTTCCTGCCACCTTGAAAATGGCTCAGTGGGTTGAGAGTCATCTTGTAAACGGAAAGGTCACCGGTTCGGTTCCCGGTCAGGGCACATGCCTGGGTAGCAGGTTTGGTCCCTGGTCGGGCACAGGCGAGAGGCAACCAATGGATGTTTCTCTCCCTTTGTCCCTCCCTTCCCCTCGTTCTGAAACTAAAAGAATAAACTTTTTTTAAAAAAGGAAAATCGTGAGCACTCCCTCAGGTCACCTGTTCCTATACACCCCACGTTGGACTGAGGGCTCCTGCTCCCAAGGCCGGCGCCCCCCTCCTCCCAAACTCTGCATCCCTCCAACTGACAACACCTTGCTTGGCACGAACAGGTGCAGCACCAACACCTGCCGGGAGGACAGGATGGAAGAAAGAACAAAAGGAGCTCTCGCGTGTCGTGCCGGGTGTACCTTCCACGCTCCTGCCCACCTCCGATGGCCCTCCCGTCCTCTGCACCCTATTAAGCAGAGGCTGAAGAAAAACGTTCTCAAATCGAATGCCCAGCAGCGGCCGAGGGGCTCTGAAGAAATTACCAGAAAAACAAATTGCTTTCCTCGGGAACGACCCCATTTTCCAGCGAGCTGCTGGCAGGTCAATTCCTCCAGTGGAGGCCAACACACCAGCAGGTTTAAACAGCGCCTCTTTGAGAAGCAGCCCCGGGGGGATTTCCCTCATTGATGTAAATCTAAAACCACCTTTAAAAATAGCCCTGGCCTGCGTGTTAGCCCCTGGCAGGGACTCATCCGTCCTCTTCCTCCAGGCCCCGCAGCAGGCACTGCCAGGGCTGGTCACGAAGGCAGGCACGGAGCTCAGCGTCTCACCCAGTTTTAATCCTGCCCTTCAAGGGTCACCGCCTGGTTTCTGGATCATTTGTCCCTGCCCTGTGGCCGTGCGGCTGGGACAGGAGGCGCCCTGCACCCCAGGCACGCTTCCTGAGTGGGAAGGGCACCTTGGGACGTGAGGCAGGCACGGCAGCCCCGGGCCAGGCCTCTGAGGGTCCCGGAGCTCTGCAGCCCGTGGTGGTGACCACAGCAGCTGGCCCAGCCTCCCTGCGCAGCAGCGCCGTGTGGGCGCCGGTATCTGAGCCTCAGAACTGAATCCACCGAGAAGTGCGTCGATCGGACGCACCTTGGCCAGCATCGTGTCAACAGCGGGGAAGAAAGAAAGGGCTTTTTATTCTTGGCCTCTAAATGTTTTTTGGAAGACTGCTAAGTGCCCGGGGCGCAGGGCATGCTAACAGAGAGAGAACAAGGGCACAGCAAATCAAGCCCCAGAACCAGGTTCGAAAAACTGGATTCCACCCCCAGGACTGCCCGGGAGGGAGGGGGCGGCGTGTAGGTCACCTGACCTCTCTTGACCCCACCGTCTGCATCTGCAAAGTGACAATGACAGCCCTTGGGGACTGACCACCTGCAGCATGGTCCTCACCTGGCACCTCCCTGGCCGCACCCCACCCCTGGGAAGTCAGGAGCACCCTGTCCATGGGTGAGGCTCTAGCACCCAGAGACTCCATAAAGGTGCCCTGCTCACACCCAGCCACTCAGCCAAGGATTGCAGGTGTGGGACTTGAACCCTAATTTCTCCGACATCACTCAGGCCCCTTCTGTCACCCTCCTTGGGTCACGTGACCCGTGGGCCCCCACCGGCCAAACGGATGTTTGCCTCAGCTGCTTATGGAGAACATTAGATGCCAGGGTTTTTCTCTTAAAATACTCTGACAAGGTGGGAAACAGGCAACGCAGACCCAGCATGCAGGTGTAGCTGAGCAGCAGATGTGACACTCCTGAGGAAGAGGCTGAGGTCCCAGAGGCTTCCTGGAACCTGGGCGCTGTGCCAGCCTGGCCCCTGGCCCCTGGGTAAGCCCCAGACATGGGCCAGGCCACGTCCGCGGGGGTTCTGCAGCATGGGGAAGCCAGGACAGGGGGTACCCTGGGACATACTTGTTTTCGTTGCTGGCGTCGTATCGTGGAGATGGGTCGTGATCATTCCCGTTGACGTCATAACTTGCGTAGGGGTCCTACGGGATGAAACTCGGTGAGCGAAGAGGCACAGGTACCACAGACTGGTTCTAAATTATTGCCACACTGCTATTGGGAAACAGAGAGACACACCCACTTGTTCCTCCGTCACGGCATCCGTTGCCTCCTATATGTATAAGTTTTCTTCTTTTTCCCTTTTTACTTGTTTGTGGAATGTATGGGGCTGGCACTGGTTATAAAATTATATAGGTTTCGGGTGTACAGGTCCGTGACGCATTGTCTGTATATTGTATCTTACGTTACGTCTTCATGGTGGTAAAATGCACACAGAGCAAAGCTGGCCACCCTAACCACGGCCAAGTGCACAGTCCTGGGCAAGGCCTTTGCACCACTGTGTGGCCACCCCCACCATCCATCCACAGGGCACCGTGTGGAACTGATACTCTGTGCCTATGAAGCATTAACTCCCAGCCCTCCCCTCCCCCAGCCCCTGCTGACCACCGTTCTGGGTTCTGTCTCTAGGACCAAACCCAACTACTCTAGGAGTCTCAGATAAGTGGGATCAGACAGAGATGTCCTTTGTGACTGGCTTGTTGCACTTAGCGCAGTATCTCCCAGGCACATCCATGCCCTAGCACACGTCAGAGTTTCCTGGGTCTTGTATCCCTAACGTGTGTGTTTTGGTGTATACACTTGTCATCAGAGAATCCCTGTAACTTTAAATCTTCGTCTGACTGAAGCTCTCTGGTGTTGCCCGCAGAGGCTTCGAAACCAGCATTTTAATGGGCTACCTTTCTGTCTACCAAAGGGATGAGACGCAATCGAACGAGCCGTCATTAGCACCCAGCTTCCCGAGACTGTGCAAGGCACCAACCACGTTCACTATGTGCCAGGCTGTCTTAACGCTTAAGAACCCACTTAACCCTTGCAATGACCCCACGAAACAGCAGTCCCATGAGTAACCTCATGTGACAGATGGTGGCACCGAGACACAGAAAAGTGAGGCCACCTGCCCCAGGTCCCCCGGCTGCTAAGTCTCAGAGCCAGCACAGGCGCCCGGCTGGTTTAGGGTCCACAGCCCATGTCTTAACCCTTGTCAGATGCGCTTCTGAGCTTTTTACAATCCAGTCCTACAAGTATGTGCGACTCCTCAAACACATGCCCACAGGCCCCCGGCAAAACACCCCCTTGTGCAGGGCGACAAGTGAAAGTTTGTCTCACAAGCTCCGCCTCCCCTGCCCCAGCCCCCGTATGATTTTCCGCATTGCCCAATTTAATAAGGGACAATTCATTGTGCAGTTGATCATTATACAATGTGGGGTCTAGAGTCACTGGCTGCCACATGGTTGAAAATCCGTGTATAACTTTCCTTTTTAAATTTGCTTTATTTTATTTATGTATTTGTTTAGCCTCTGTCCACCAGCATTTATCCCCCTCCAAGCCCTCCTCCACCTCCCTCCCCATGCCTCCCACAATCACCACTCTGTTGCCCGTGTCTGTGAGTTCCCCCTTTTTTTGTTCTATTTTTTGCTCAAGCTGTCCTCCCGCCCCTCCGTGAATAATTTCTGACTCCCCTAGGACGTAACTACTAATAGCTTCCTGATGACCGGAAGCCTTCCTGATTCCATAAACTGTCGATTAACGCACATTTTATATGTAAGTGTATTACTGTACTTTTCGGACTATAAGACGCACATAGGTTTTAGAGGAAAATAGGAAAACAAATTTTGAAGCAAAAAATGGGGTAAAATATTTAGTAACATAAATAACACAATAGTTCACCAATGTAAATGTAAACAGAACTCAACAGCAGCATTAACAACCATTATTCCTCCCAAATTTGGGAAGGGGAAGGAAGGGGGAAAAAAAAGGTGTGTCTTATAGTCCGAAAAATACGGTATATACTGTTTTCTTACAATAAAGTAAGCTAGAGAAAAGAAAGTTCTTCGGAAAATCATAAAGAAAACACAAGGTCAGTATTTCCTGAAAAAGTAAAATCTGTGTACACGGGGACCCGTGCTGTTCCAACCTGAGCTGTGTTTACTTAGCGACGAGCAGGTCCCTCCCAACGGGGGACTCACGTAATTGCCGGCCAGGTCGGGGTGATTCTTCTCTATGCCGTCATCCAGGATGGTGACCACCACGTTCTTCCCCGTGTAGCCTCGATTCCACGCCGCCTGCACATTCATTTCCGACCGGCAGCGAGTACCCTTGTGTCCGCAGTGCTGGAGGCACAGAGACGTGGGACGCTCTTGAGCCAGAGCAGACCCCGGGCGCGGCCAAGCGGGGGCGCTCTGACGCTCACGAGCACGTGGGCAGGGAGCGCCGCCCCTCCCCCCGCATCCAGGACAGTGCAAGCCTTGGGTGTGTGGGGTGGGCGCTCCCCTCCTCATGCTTGTTCTGCACCTGCCAACCTATCGTTTTCCTCTGACATCATTTCTCTTTGGGGGCCTCGTTCCGGGGGCTCATCGTAACCATTGAATGAGCCCCACGGCTTTCATCAAGGTGCTTCCGGGCTCAACGGGGTGCCCCCCAGAGGCTTGCATGTAATTTTAAAAAATTCACAAGAAAGCTGAGGCTGCCCAGAGTGAAAGCGGTGGTTTCTACCCAAGGTGCAGTGCATGAGTCTGTGTGGAGTCTGCGTGGAGGGGGCGGGATTAACCTGCCCCTGAAACATGCCCCGCAGCCGAGGGGCAGGGTGGGGGGGGGGGCGACAGGCCACGCCCTACTTACCATGTACCACATGTTGGACCAAAGGGGGTCAATGAAATTCAGGGTGTGGGGGTCACTGTGCGCCTGTCTCTTCACCCTGCGTTTCACTTCTTGCTGTTGGAGCCATTTCACCTGTCAGGGAGAAATGCGGTTACGGTTTATTTTATTATGCTTTATTTTATCTATTTATTAGTTTTTATTGAATGTACTGGGTGTGACACGGGGGTCACAGAA
>PVIA01014449.1:0-27020 GCA_004024845.1 Tonatia bakeri
GGCTGCTGGTCCCCACCTCTCCTATCCTTCTGGATGAACGTTTCTTCTTTTTAACTCCTTAGTTGTGGGACTTCCATACCGTTTGATGTATTTGGCAGTGCTGTTGTTTATTGTTTTCAAATTTGTTGTTGTCCTTCTTTTGACTGTGCGAGGAGAAGGCACAGTGTTATGTACCTACACCTGCATCTTGGCCGGAAGTTCATGTGTTATATATTCTAAGGAAATTTCTATTTAGCTTATGTTGGCTTTTTAGTCTTCCTACCTCTGAATTTCTTTTTACATATTCAACAGCTCCTTAACATTGTTATTTCAGGATCACACATGTAGAATATTTTTGGACTCTAGTCTCAGACTTGTAATTAGTAATTCTTAGGGAGGGGCAGAGAGAGAAAGAGGGAGAGAGGGAGGGAAGAAGAGAGAGAAAGAATAAAAGCCAGCAGTTAGTGAATACAGAGACAGACAAATTTCCTCCCCTGTACAATTAGGTGAATTATTTTTTCTTTTAGTTTATCTTGTTACTGAGATGAGAGTGTCGCAGAAGAGTCAGCTGCAACTTTCACCTTGTTTGCCAGGTATCAAGGCCTTATCTCCTGATCCCATGACCGTAATAGCCAAACTGCAAGGAACCCATACAATGCTCCAATACTTAAATATCAGATCCTGTTTGACTCTTGGTCCCCCTTTATTGTTTTGTTCATTTACTTCACTGTGAAAGCAACTCTGCATTTAAAAATAATTAAAATACATTTTTTATCTTGTATGTCTAGGAGTTCATATTATATGTTGTCAACTGATGGTTGTTGGTGCCAAATCAACACGAACAAGAATTCTAGATTTCAGATGTGGTGAATAAGCGAACTTTATTCAGTGCAAAACCACTCAGTTGTGATACAGCACAGCTGTGAAAACAGCATGGTTGCGAAGAGATCCTGGGTCAAGGCCCCTCTTCAGCTAGACAGCTCTGCTCTGCTCTGGTCTGGTCTGGTCTGGTCTGCTCAACCAGATCCAGTCTGCTCCACCCTGCACTGCTCTGGCTTGCTCTGTTCCACTCTGCTCCATCAAGATGTCTTCAGTTTTTTAGCCTCAAATGGGGACATACCCTTCAGCCTTCATTGAAAAGGGAAAGTATACTCCTTTGAGCCACAGGGGTGCTGACTAATATAGATAGAAATCCCTCCCCTGGTTCCTGATTGCTCTGTCCTAATGAAAATCTTTGAAGTTTTATTGGTTCAAAAGACACTGTTCTGACTAGTCAGAATGAAGCTATTCGGATTGGTTGGTGAAGATGTTAATGGAGATACAGCTGTTCATCTCCAGTTGGATGGGGAAAGTCACAGAGGCCTAACAGGTGAAACAAAATTTTAAAAACTTCTTTGTAAGAGCTAGCTCAGAGGACAGAAACAAAGTGCAAAAAGGTGGTTCAGTGCAGGAGGCAGGCAGCTTAGTGCAGGTTTCTCCCTGAAGTGCAGTTTGCATGAAAGGCCCTTGTTTAGAAATAGTTGCTACATTCTGTTTTTCATTTATTTTTAAAATATAAGCCCAGTTGGGCCACGAGAATTGCTTCTTAGTAGGTATGTTCTTTCTCAGGGTTCACAATGTCTTTTCAAGTTATGTTGTGTGCCATCATTCCAGAAATAAAATCCGCAACTGTGTTTTACACATTATATACAGGAATATAAGGATTATGTAATTGTTTTATAAGTAAAACAATGGTTTAGATTTGAAAGTGAGTCAGGAAGACTGAGATTATATTGAATTAATAGGGAGTATGAGAAAATGGAAAGGAAGTAAGGAGCTGTGAGCGAGGCTAAATGGAGAATGACTGCTCAGACTTGGAGAAGTGAGAATTATGGAGGCACCAAGATATGGAAACAACTCAACTTCTCGTTAATAAACAAATGGATAAAAATTTTTTCGTACACATATACAATGGAATATTACTTGGCCATAAAAAAACAGTGAAATCTTACCATTTATGACAGCACAGGTCGATCTAGAAGGTATTGTGCTAAATGAAAAAAGTCAGTCAGAAAAAGAAAAACATCATATGATTTCACTTATATTTGGAATCTATAGAACTAAACAAACAAAATTGAAACAAACTCATAGAAGAGACTGATGGTTGCAGGGGATGGACAGGAAATGGGGGGGCGAAAAAAGTGAAGAGATTAAGAAGTACAAATTGGCAGTTACAAAATAGTCATAAAAATGTAAAGTACAACATAAGGAATATAGTCAATAACATTGTAGTAACCACGTATGGTAACAGGTGAGTACTGAAATGATCAGAGGGAACATTTTGTAAAGATATGATTTCCTAACCACTATGCTGTACACCTAAAACTAATACTAAAAATACTGAATGTAAACTGTAACTGAAAAATAAAGTTTAAAAAAGGGAGAGAAAATCAGAATGTGAAGAAGAAAACACATGGATGGGAACAAGGGGAGCCCAGTAAGACATACAGAATGCTAGGGCCAAAGGTGACAGTATTAGAAAACATTTATTTCTTTCAACCCATTTATTTTACAGATAAGAAAACTAAGGCCACAATGCTGATATGTTTTTTTCAATTCACTGTATCTGAATAGCAAATGTCTCATACAGGAATTTTTCTGGACTCTCAGTCCTAATGTAACAGGGTAAGTCAGGCCAGATAGCTGGGGAGCAAGAGACACACCAATTGGGGGGAATCCCTGTGCAGCACAGAGGCTGCACCTGCCAGGAGAAGACAGGGGCGTGGAGAGACCTCAAGGCAATGATGGATCAAAATAATAGGCAAGAGCCTGCCCTCCCTGAAAGAAAGGACAGCAAGAGGAGGTTGCCTTGGGTAAGTGTAAACCAGCCCTGCGCAAACCAACAGCACAGCAAAACCTAGCAGGAGGAGGGGCAGAGAGGGATCCATAAATTAATGGAAGAACCTGCATTTCTTCTGAGGGACCCCAAAGGGAGAGAGATGGGAAATGCTAAGGGCTAGAAATTAAAGCAGCATTTTGCCAAAGCCTGTGCCTTCCAGGAGAGGGGAGGGACTACAGGAGGAGGCTGCTGCTGAGGCAACAGTAAACAGCATCCACACCATGAGTGACCCAGTTGGAGGGAGCTTGTATATATGCATATGATGGAGGTCAGCAAGCTACAGCAGGGCACAGAACAAACTCTGTCCTGAGCTGAGACCTGGTGCTCCTGCATGTGACTGGAGATATTGCCCCCTTGCAAACATAGTGGCCAAAAGACATGCAAAGACAAATACGGCTGACATTGGCCCACACTGGTTGCAAGGCTAGACACTTCCACTGCCCAGGAAGTGTGGGGCACAGGCTTTAAAAACAGAAGGCAGGGAGAAACTCACTCTCTTGGTCTTTTTGGTTTTCCCCTTACCCTGGTTAGAGTAGAGCACAGGAGAGCTTGCAGGACCAGTAGATGCTCAGCCTGTTTGGGGCTTAGGCCTCACACAGTCAAAAGACAGCTCACAAAACCAGGGTCCCACCTACTCTGGGATGTGTGCCTCCCCAGGTGCTAGCCCTTGGGACACTGTGGCCCAGTGCAGCATACCTCACTGGTCCTGAACAATATTCTCTAGCCCTGAGAGCAGTATGTGGAGGCTGGGAACAGCACATGGAGGCATAAGCTGGGAAAGTTCCTCAGCCCCAGTGGCACAGGCAGCCTTGAGTGCCAAGGTCCCACAGATGGAGCTTCCCCTGCATAACTGTCCAGAGTGATTTGGCAGCACACCCCATACCCCAGGAGAGAGAGAGCTACAGGAAGCAATGGTTATGCTGAAACCCACATGTGTACACATACTAGAGAGAGTAAAACTGAGGACAAAAACCCATTTGTCTAGCCATCTCAAGCTCCAAAGGACAGATAAGCAATAATGGTGAACTTCTGGTCATGGATTTGGCTTTTAGTCTTTTCTGGGAGCAAGGGAATTTCTGTGCTTTGCAGAAGAGGAGGGTTGGAGGCAGGAATGCTCCCAGGCCCCTCAAATTGGGGACCCTGTTGATAAAAATGTCTTTCCTTCCCCACATCTTCCTGTTATGCTTACATACTGCAACAAATGGATACATCTCAGGCTGCCCAGTACACTAAGATCCTTTCAATGCAACAGTTTTGCTGTGAAAGGCAAGAAACACTCACATCAGATACACGAAGAGATGACAGATGCCAGAAAGAACAGAAAAGCTTTAAGTCAAGTGGGAGGAAAAAGAAGCTCTGTGCTCTGGCTGGTGTGGCTCAGTGGACTGAGTACTAGCCTACAATACAAAGGGTTGCCAGTTGGATTCCCAGTCAGGGTACATGCCTGGGTTGTGAGCCAGGTCCCCAGTAGGGCGTGCTCAAGAGGCAAACACACATTGATGTTTCTCTCCCTCTCTTTCTCCCTCCCTTCCTGTCTCTAAAAATAAATAAAATGTTTTTATAAAAAGCGGCACCTCTATAAAAAGTTTCAGGATTATAAGAGTCAGTGGATTCCTCTAGCAGGGAAATTGAGGTTACTGCTTGTGGAGGGGGAATTCAGATGAGTATGTGAGACTATGTGAGATGGGAGCTCACATTTGGGTTCTGAAGAACTTTACTAAGAATTCAAGAGCTCTGATGCACATAACAACTGCTAGAAAGAACATGAGTATGCTTGCAGCCTGAGCACCAAATGGATCAAAAGGAGGGATATCTCCAGGGAGTTCTAAAGACATAGTGGAAATGATGGGCTTCCCTGGGGTAGCTGGGTACCCTGCCTGGTTGAGTTCTAATCAGGATACATCACATTTACCTAAGTTCTCTCGTCCGGGGTTTTCAGGGAATACATGATTCCTAGTGATCTGAAGAGACTTCTTCTCTACTGGTTCTGGTTTCCTTCCCTCACCCATTTTGTATCTTAATTGTCCTCCAGTTCTGCTCTCCCAGTTTTCAGTATTCCTTATTCAGTTCCTGAGAAGCCCTCTTCTTTTTCCTCCTTCAGATCTTATTCTTTATCCACCATAGCCAAGTGCACACACAGGAGTGGAGCTGGCTGAGAAAGCTCAAAATCCCCAATGAGACCATGCCTCAAGTACCCGTTGCTTCATGGAATAATCAGGATGAATTCTGCCAACAAAAGCTGAGCTGAAAAAACTCACGGTTCTGCAACACTCTGACTTACTCCTCTCTTTCAGCTTCCCCTTCTTCCGCTCCTGTTCATCTCCTCTCCCTCTTCCTCTTTTCTGCTTCCTCCTCTTCCTGCATCTTTTATTTCTCTGACCATTTACCAACACTTTGGTCCAGAACTTCACTTCTTTTTTAGTTAACTCTCTTCTTCTTTCTACCCAAACTAAATCTGCCTCTTCTTTGCTTTCCCCACTAGGCACTCAAGGATATTTTTCAGACCATAAGATGCACTTAGGTTTTAGAGAAGGAAAATAGGAAACAAATTTTTGAAGAAAAAATGTGGTAAAATATTTAATAACATAAATAACATAATATTTCACCAATGTAAATGTAAACAGAACTCAACAGTAACAACCATTATTCCTCCCAAATTTGGGGGGCAGGGTGGGGGAAGAGAAGGTGCGTCTTATAGTCTGAAAATGTGGTGATTGCTGGCAGCTAACATAATTTTTTGGGGAGGTGGGGGGGAGGTACAGTGCAAAATATAAGTGTGGGGACTTCATACTAAAAAAGCAGAAGACCCACTTTTAAAGTTACTAAAATACAAAACCTTTTCCTTTATTTTGAACTCTCTTCCCACCTGTAAAAAGTAACAAAAACATGGTTCAAAGGAAAGTAACATTACAGGATGATATGATCAGTTCCTAACTGGGCAAGTCATGAAGACTATTCATGCCCCAGGCACATAACTTTTTTAGTAAAAGGTTTATTTTTGCTTTAAACCTACATCCAAGATTGCTCTACCCGGCAAAGCTTTCATTTAGAATGGAAGGGCAGATAAAGTGTTTCTCAGATAAGGTCAAGTTCAAGGAGTTCATCACCACAAAGCCCTTATCATATGAAATGTTAAAGGGACTTACCTAAGAAAAAGAAGATAAAAACCTTGTATAGTAAAATGACAGCAAACTCACAATTATTAACCAACACACCTAAAACAAAAACAAACTAAGCAAACAAATAAAATGGGAACAGAACCACAGAAATGGAGATCACATGGAGGGTTAGCAACAGGGGAGTGGGAGGAAGAGAGAGGGGGAAAAGGTACAGAGAATAAGTAGCATAGATGGTAGGTAGAAAACAGACATGGGGAGGGCAAGAATAGTATGGAAAATGTAGAAGCTAAAGAACTTATGACACATGGACATGAACTAAAGGGGGGGAATGTGGGTGGGAGGGGGTGTGCACGGTGGAGGGGAATGAAGGGGAAAAATGGGACAACTACAATAGCATGATCAATAAAATATATTTAAAAAAAACAATAAGTTCAAAAGGGACTAAAGACTTAAATATCAGACCATGAAAATCCTAAAAGAAAACATAGGCAGTAAAATCTTGGACACTGCTTTTTCTGATATATCACCTCGGGTAAGGGAAACAACAGAAAAAAATAAACAAATGTGACTACATCACATTGAAAAGCTTTTGCACAGCAAAGAGAACTATCAACAAAATAAAAAAACAACCTACTGAATGGGAGAACTATACACCTGATAAAGGGTTAATATCCAAAATTAATAAAGAACTTACAAAACTCAACACCAAAAAATATCAATTAAAAAATGGGCAAAGGACATTAAGAGACACTTTTTCAAAGAGAACATCTAGATGGCTAACAGACATATGAAAAGATGTTCAATGTCACTAATCATCAAAAAAATGCAAATTAAAGGCACAGTGAGGTATCATCTCATACCTCTCAGAATGGCTATCATGAAATCAACAAACAAGTGGTGGCAAGCATGTGAAGAAAGGGGAACTCTTTTGCACTGTTCTTTGTTGGGACAAAGAGGTGGGAATGCAGATTGGTGTAGCCACTGTGGAAAGTAGTAGGAGTTACCTCAAAAATTTAAAAGTAGAACTGCTTTATGATTCCACTGCTGGGCATTTGCCCCACAAAACCCAAAACACTAATTTGAAAGAATATAAGCACCTCTACGTTCACTGCACCATTATTTACAAAACCCAAGATTTGGAAGCAGGCCAAGTGTCCATTAGTAGATGAGTGGATAAAATAACCATGAGACAGTTATACAATGGAATACTACTCAATCTCTAAAAAGAAGGAAGTTTTACCCTTTGTGATAGTATGAATGGACCAGGAGAATATTATTCTAAGTGAAATAAGCCAGTCACCGAAAGCTGAAACCATATGATTTCACTTATATGTGGAATCTAATGAACAAACTGAACTAAAAAGCAAAATAATGACAGACTCAGAGAGAGTAGGCTGACAGTTCTGAGGGGGAGAGGGGGGGAGGGTTGGAGCAAAAAAGAAAAATGAGTCATGGACATGGACAACAGTGTGGTAATTGTGTGTGATGGGGGGAAGGAGGCATGTAGAGGTGAAACAGGATATAAGGGGGATAAATGGTAAAGAAAAAAATATATTTTTTTAAAAATGCATTTGAGTGAAACTGATTACATGTTAGGGAACAAAATCTCAATACTTCTAAGGATAACAGTTTTGCAGCTTCTTTTCTGCATTACAATTAATAAGGACAAGAAGGAAGATTATGTGGAGGTGGGAGAGTAACCAAGGTAAGGACTGGATTACAGGATAGTTAATAAGATCTTGTGCTCTCTTGGGGGTGGTTATATCTTATTGCAAAGGTGTTATTGTTTCTGTATATTTGTTGCGGAAAATAACTCACACGTGGGAGAGATGGCAGAGCACGATCCTTTATTACGTGCACGGGCTCAGAGGAGAGACTCCAAATTCTGAGCACCGAATGTTAACTTTCCAGGGTTTAAATAGCCTCAGACCCCTTGCCTACGTGGCAAAGCGAGGTTATAGAAGCTAAATGCGGAAGTTAGGTCTAACTACCTTATATGGGAGACAAAGAGCAAGGCGAGAAGGCAGAGAGCAGGGGCAAAGGTTGCAGGGTTACATGCAGAAGTCGAGGCCATCCCTCTTATCTCCATTACTTGGGGAACAAAGGCACAGGCCACGAGGGATAGAATTTGCTAAAACTACAAAGCACAGAAACTTAACAGGATTATAAGGTACAGAAACTTTAACAGAATTTTTCTACCACATATCTACGTGTTATTAACCTAGGTATACAGAAACAATGCACAGGGCTTACTTACAGCAAAGGTAAACTTTTTAGTAGAGAAGTTATATGCCTGGAAGGTGACTACCAATCACGACCTGCCCTGTTTGGAATTTATGATCAGGTCACCCTGTGAGGTTACTTTCCATAAAACACTTTTGTTGCTCAAAACTCCCTTTCTAAAGACAGAATCAGTAACCATGTACGAATAGTGCAGAGAAAGAAACTCTACTGTTCTAGGTTCTTTCCATTGGCCTAATAATTAAGGATTTTATTACTTTATTTTTAGAGATAAGGGAAGGGAGGAAGAAAGAGAGGAAGAGAAACATCAATGTGTGCTTGCCTCTTGGGTCCCCTGTACCGGGAACCTGGCCTGCAACCCAGGCATGTGCCCTGACTAGGAATGGAATTGGTTTGCAGGCCAGTGCTCAATCACTGAGCCACACCAGCCAGGGCAGGTCTAATAATTAAATCAACATGAGTCAGACTGACAAGAAAAAATAATCAAATTTAGTAAATATATACACATGGGTATCGCTACATGAAAGACTAAGAGAACCTGCATACAGGAAAGGTTGAAGGAAACCTAGTTGAATTGATACAGAGAGATCTGCTCAGATCACTGCAGAGGAATAAGAAGAGGCCATAAGAGGAGGCAATGGTAAACAGCCTGGGAAGCGGTTGGCTAAGAGTCTGAATGCCTCCAGAGCGCATGTAATAAAAGAGAGCTGGCCTTCTGGCTCTCCTCTTCCCCAAGGATGTCTGGGTGATTTTGTACAGCTACCTGTGTTTTCCAGCAGACAGTATTTTGGATGGGAAGGAACACCAGGTACAACCCAGGATCAGGCTGGCCTGGTAGAGGGTGGCAGGGTTATTCTTTGTGTGTTTTAGAGTACACAAGTTCTGAGGTAGAAGCCACCATTCTTCAAAAATTGCGTGGCTTTTATATCTTATGTTGTTTTAGTTTGTGAAGTAGCCCTAGAGAAATAAAGTAATTAAAATTAACAGGAGAAATGATTGGAGAACTCAAATGTTAAAGAGTTTAGCCTTAATTAGTAGGCTTAAGTGACTAATTCATATGGAAATCTGTTATTCCAAAATTGTGTAATTCTTGAAAAGGCTCCCTTCCTTTACCACCAAACCTTTGCCTCTGGAATTTGCCTGGAGGGTGGTAGCAAGCAGCAGTGTAACAGGGTGCAGCCAGGGAACCCCCCCCCCCCCCGCAAAGAGGAATTTCTAATGGGATCTAGAACTTAGGGTGTCCAGGAAATATTAAAAAAATGGGATGTCCTCACCCCCACAAGTCTGAACTTGGCGATGGGACACATAAAGCAGGGCCATTGAGAGTTATTTTTCACAGCAACAGTTTTGCAAATAACCTCAGGCATGGTCATTTAACATACAAAAGGGCCTGTAACTTTTAACTGGTTTCATGGATATGTTAAATAGCTGAGGCCATGCCTTGAGCCAGGGAAATGGGAGTGACTTCCACCCAGGCTGTAACTGGGAGGCCAACTCCCCCTAGTTACAGCACCTGCATGAGAACTTGGAGATGATTTGCTCCATGCCACGGGCCATGCCTGCCCAGACTTACTGTGGCAGCCCAGAAAAGCTGGAAAAATATGGGAATGCTGGCAGGTATAGCTGACTGTGGGAAGAGTCGGGAATGGGGCTGCAAAGGAAGACTGGAGCTAGGATTGAAACTCAAGTGCAGCAGTCAGGCACTTGGCTTCGGAGAGAGGGGGACCCATGGGTCTTTGGAGTCCCTTTGCCACACAGCTTAGAACGCCAGAAAGCAAGAAGTAGGAGCAATGCAGAGCTCTCTCTTAGCAGTTTGGAAGCATGCAGGAAAGACGCTGAGGGAGGGAAAGGGGTGAAAGCCCTTTTACCCCAGGGCTATTTCACTGGTGGACCATTAGACAGTGCCATGTGATTTTGGATTAAGAACTAGAGACCCAATGACACAGCTGAAAGTTCTGAGAACTGAGGGAGGCCTGCCAGCCAAACACGGATTGAAGAACCAGAAACTACCTGAGCCACAGATTTCTATTTCTTTTCCTGGGATATAGTACCCTGGACCGGACAAAGTGGGGAAAGAAGGACTCTGTATGTTTGTGGGTGTTTTAAGGGACTTTGGGATTTTAATGAAGACATTAAGTCATTACTCTCAAGGCTGTATAACTTTTGATAATAAATTAACATTGTTCAAACCCCTTCTCTTGTGGCCAATCAAGGAAAATCATGGGAGACTACATGCGCAGTAGCTTTAAAGTAATACAAACTGCTTGCACATGTGCAATAAAATCCAGCCAAAACTGGCCAGGAAGGATCCGTCCTATGAGAAGAGAATTCCTCCAGCCCATGAGGTCAATCTCTGCTTGGAGTTGGCCTGCTCCCATGTTCTCTGGAGTGTACTATTGCTTAATAAATCTGCTCTTTTTCTTTCTGCTATAAACTCTATGTGTTCAGTTCAGTTCTTTGTCGCCATCACCAAGAACCTTGTTACCCATGCCCACCTGTGACAGTAGGACCTCAGTTGTTCGGTACCAGATTAAGAACGTCCAAACCCGTAGAGAACATCTGTACAAGAGTTAATTTCATGATCTCACCTATAAGAGGAACCTAATGAACAACAACAACAAAAAAAACAGAACCAGAGGCATGGAAACAAGGAACAGACTGATGGTGACCAAAAGGGGATAAGCCAGTAAAGAGGGGGAAGGGCCTAGTTAAGCAACAAGTACAAATGATCCATTGACATGTAAACAGGGCAGGGGGTTAGCAAGGGAGAGCAATGGGAAAACTGGGACAACAGACAATAAAAAATTGAACTAAAAAAAGTTAATCTGAGTTAAACGGATATCATCCCGGAAGTGTGGGCAAAAAAGGGCCACATACTAAACCTGACAATCTCAGGGGCAACCATACAAACTCAGAGACCTAAAGTAACCGCATAGGATGGTCTGAAATTAAAACTTTAACTAAAAGCAGTTTTTGGCAGGTAGTCTTGCCCTAGGCTAGAATCTTCCCTGTCAATGGAGCCAATCTATTGTCTTTTCGAATCTACTATAGCATAACTTTGAAATGTCAAAGTAATTTCCTCTTTGCTCCTCCTTGCACAGGCACCACAAATCCTCTTTCCTATTATTATCACGTTGTTGACTGTTAATTATTCTCTACCCACCTCTGTAAAAGAAACTTGTGTCTCTCATTTTACTTTTTATCCAATCCCAGAGGTTTCCGCACTTTGCTTTCTCCTGCTCCCTAATCTATAATCACCAATGGAATTCATGCAACTCACTTGTGTCTTCTCTTTTGATTGTAATATATGAAATAGGGTACAAAGTTGCCATTTTCCAGAGCATTTCCTCAATCTGTTGAAGTTTTGCTTCCCAGCAGCTATCACCAGTTTGGATTAAATAAAGTAAAAAATTCTCTATAGGTTTGAACATTTATGTTGACAGAAGCAAAATCTCAAATGCTCCAGAGAATGACAGTTTTGGAGTTCTTTTTATAATAAATTTCAGATTGAGGAGGAAATTTAAGGAAAATTACATGATAGTGACACAGGACAGTCCCACATAACAAAATTATATGCTCCCTTGAGGGTGGTTGTGTTTTAGAGAGGTCTGGAAAAGACCATTTCTGACATTCCAAAGGTGTGTTAACCTGGATGCACAAGAACAATGGACAGGGCTCACCTAAGGCACAGATAAGCCTTTTACAGACCTGGAGCATGACTACCTGCCTAGTTAGAAATTTATGATCAGATCACCATGTGAGGTTATTTTCCGTCACTAAATTTGTCAAATTTATTACATAGCCTTATTTTGTTAACAGTTAAAATGAGGTATATGAGGCAACCCTGAGGTAAGGTACACAGGGGCTTCAAAAGATCACTGCGGGATGAGGAGATGTTCAGTTTAAGGAAAGTTATTTCTGGTGATAGTTTATTATGGGCAGGGCCCCTATTTTAAATTCTTTGAGAGACAGGTAAAAGTTTCTAGTAAGCCTGCAAAGTCTTAATTGCCTTCCATTCAAAATAATTCAAATGCTAAAGTCATACATCTTGGGGATGTAAACCCCTACAATAAAATAGCAATTTAGCTTGCTAGCACCAATACAAATATCTTTTTTGTATTCATGCAATTATCCCATTCTTTTCTCATAAAATTTCCTTGCCTTACCCTGTAATCAGGACATTAAGTTTCTGCTTGAATCTGTGCTTTCCTGAATTGCAATTCTGTCATTCAAAATAAACCCTTACTGCCTCTCATTTTGGCTTTTTAGGGTTAAGATAATCTTAACTTTTTCCCAAAATATTTCCTTTCTTAAATTAGTCCTTGATAATTTCTGTTTTCTTGTACAAAGAAATAAGAATATAAAATAGCCAAAGCCCATTTATCTACAAGTTACAAAGAAAAATAAAATTTTAAGAGCCTTTTAACCTTTATAAACAGCATGATAGAGAAGAGTCAGCATGCCCAGCAAAGATGAGTCTATGATGAGAAAAGCTTGGACACTAAAGCAAGGCCAATTAAGAAGGAAATCTTGGACAAATAATTCTGGAATACTCTATTTATTTTATTTTCCACAAATTATCACTATTATTTCTTTTAATCTCTGAGGTCCCAAACTCTTTTTTTAAATATTGTTACAACGGGTGATGGGTTCAAGGTCATCACTAGATGCACATTTGTACCTGACTAATGAAATGGTAAGACGTAACATTTAAGCTGTCAGTTTGGTTATAGCACATGTTTTGTAATGGTGTGTTATATTTCATAGTAAACTGTATCTGAAAGATACCACAAACTCTGAAGTTAGTGTTGGTATAGTTTCTCCGCCCCCCACACCCCCCACCCACAAACTTTGAAATCAGTGTTGCATGTTTTTTTCATTTACTATTGAAAATAACTGGAAAAATATTTCAATTCAATAGTCCAAGAGATGTTGTAGAACTTCACCAAATGCTACTCAAGTGTGATGATGAGAATGTTGAGTCAAATGTGAAAATGAAAGTGTTTTAAAAGATGAAGATTATGTGGAAGTTTGTTCAGAAGATTCAGATACTGAGCAAGATATTTCTAGTGCAGAAAGTGAAGATGAATTAGATGTGAATGAAGAGTATTTTCTTAGATAGCATAAAGAATCAAACTGGAGGAAAAAATTCACTAAAACAAATTAGAAAACAGCTGCAGAATATTTTGTGTCAACTTCCATTACTTTGGCCAAACACAAAAAATGCCAAAACACATCTTGAAACTTGGAACTGTTTTGTCACAAATGATATTTTATTTATCTAATCATATTTTTTCTAAGCAAAATAGAAATTTATATCTCTTTCGTAGGATGTAAGAGTACAGGGGAAAAATACCCTCAAAAGGCAGCCAGAACGACTCCATCAACCTCTGGATGTGGCTTCCTTTTCTTTCTTTCATTCTTTTTGTTCTTTTAAAATATATTTTATTAATTATGCTATTAAAGTTTCCCTTTTTCCCCCTTTATTACCACCTGCCCTACACCCCCTCCCACCAGCATCACCCCACCCCCCCACATAGATCACGTCCATGGGTCATGTACATAAGTCCTTTGGCTTCTCATTCCCTATACTATTCTTAATCTCCCCTGCCTCTTTTATACCTGCCATTTATGCTTCTTATTCCGTGTACATTTTGCACCCACCCTCCCCACACTCCTTCCCAACTGGTAACCCTCCATGTGATCTCCATTTCTGTGATTCTGCTCCTGTTCTAGTTGTTTGTTTCATTTGTTTTTTATTTTTTAGGGTCATTCATTGATAGTTTTGAGTTTGTTGTCATTTCAGTGTTCATAGTTTTGATCCTTTTCTTAGATGAGTCCCTTTAATGTTTCATATAATAAGGGCTTGGTGACGATGAACTCCTTTAACTTGACCTTATCTGGGAAGCACTTTATCTGCCCTTCATTTCTAAAAGGAAACTTTGCTGGATAGAGCAATCTTGGATGTAGGTCCTTGTTTTTCACGACTTTTATACTTCTTGCCAGCCCCTTCTGGCCTGCAAGGTTTCTTTTGAGAAATCAGCTGATAATCTTATGGGAACTCCTTTGTAGGTAACTGTCTCCTTTCCTCTTGCTGCTTTTAAGATTCTGTCCTTATCTTTAATCTTGGGTAATGCAATTATGATGTGTCTTGATGTGTTCTTCCTTCGGTCCAACTTCTTTGGGACTCTCTGAGCTTCCTGGACTATCTGGAAGTCTACTTCCTTTCCCAGATTGGGGAAGTTTTCGTTCATCATGTTTTCAAGTAAGTTTTCAATTTCTTGCTCTTCCTCTTTTTCTTCTGGCACCCCTATAATTTAGATGTTGAAATGTTTAAACTTGTCCTGGAGGTTTCTAAGCCTCTCCTCATTTTTTTTGAATGTTTGTTTTCTTCATTCTGTTCCAGCTGAATGTTTATTTCTTCCTTCTCGTTTAAACCATTGATCTGAGTCCCAGTTTCCTTCCATTCACTGTTGGCCCCCTCTATATTATTCTTTATTTCACTTGGCATGGCCTTCACTCTTTCCTCTGTTTTGCAACCACACCCAACCATTTCTGTGAGCACCCTGAATACGAGTGTTTTGAACTCTGCATAAGTTGGCTATCTCTTCATCATTTAGTTCTATTTTTGCAACTTTGACTTGTTCTTTCATTTGGGCATATCTTTTTTGTCTCCACACTCCTGTTAAGTTTTAAGTGTTGGAGCCTTAAGTATACACCAGATTGGAGCAACCCCCATGGGCAGGGTTATGGCGCTGTATATGAAGGGGGGCCAGAGAAGGAACAATGCCTCTTGCTCAGCTCTCTGCTGGCTTTCAGTTACTTCTTCCGCTACCCACAAACAAATTGGGACATTTTGGTGCTGATTCCCGGGTGGATGGGTTTATGTATGTTCTAGGACCCTGTGGGTTTCTCCAACAGACTCTCCTATGAGGCTGGGAGTTTCTCTCACCGCCATGCCCACACGCTTTCTCAGTCAGAGGTTTCGTAGTTCTATTTTTTGGTGCTGGAACCCTGGGTTACACAGTCTGTTTCGCTCCCCAGTTGTTCCTTTCAGTTCCTCCATGCACAAATTTTGGACCACCCAGTTCAGCAGCCACCGCCTCGCCTGCCAGGTCCTCCACGTGCCCGTCTTGCCACATGTCCTCTCTGCCCAGCTGCCTATCCCCACCCCTCCTACCAGTCTGAATGAATGTTTCTTCTTTTAACTCCTTGGTTGTTGGACTTCCATGGTTCAATTTTATGGCAGTACTGGTAATTTTTTGTTTTGTATTTGTTGTCCTTCTTTTGGTTGTGCAAGAAGGCAGTATATCTACCTAAGCCTCCATCTTGGCCAGAAGTCATTATTTAATCTTACTATATACCAATAAACCCATTGATTCTATCTTGGTTTTCATGAGAAAGAGATGCTAAATGAATAGACAAAACCAAATCAAAAGCATTTTTAGGCCTGTTATATCTAGCTGATTTACATCACAGCCATTGGCTAGATTTGCAGAATCTATGGGCCACAGATTGTAGTGGGATTGTATGTTTTAGACATGGTATCTTTATAGAGATTTAGATATATTCATAATTGTATCAGGTTTGAAGACAAATTTAACTGCTTAGAACACCTGAAAGTCGATAAATTAGTGGCTATAAGAAACATTTTCTCAGCATTTGTAGAAAATTGTATATTATATTATTACTCTAGAGGACAAGATGTAACAACAGATGAAATATTACCTGAATTTAGAGGCAAATGTGGGGTTAGACATTATATTCCATCCAAGGCCAGGAAATATGGTATTAAAATTTTTGCTATGGGGACTTCCGGGCAAGATGGAGGCATAGGTAGACACAC
The DNA here is from genome assembly GCA_004024845.1 of Tonatia bakeri. Taxonomy (NCBI): domain Eukaryota; kingdom Metazoa; phylum Chordata; class Mammalia; order Chiroptera; family Phyllostomidae; genus Tonatia; species Tonatia bakeri. The sequence goes on from PVIA01014449.1 coordinate 16,064, forward strand.
CGTGTCTCCTTGCACAACCAAAAGAAGGACAAAAACAATTTAAAAACAAAAAACAACCAGAACTGACAGAAAATCAAACTGTATGGAAGTCTGACAACCAAGGAATTAAAGTAGAAACATTCAGCCAGACCAGTAGGAGGGGCAGAGACCAGAAGCCAGTAGGACAGGACTCATGGCCAGCCTGCAGCTGGAGGACCGAGGCAGGCAAGGTAGTGGCTGGCCTGCAAGGTGGCAGATGGCATAACCGGTGAGGTGGCAGCTTGTGGAGCAGGGGGTTCCACATTTGTGTGCAGATAAACTGGGAAGAACAACTGGGACAAGTGAGACACACCACACAACCCAAGGTCCCAGCACAGGAAAACAAAGCCTCAAACCTCCAATTGAAAACACTGGTGGGCATTGAGGCAGCAGTGGGAGAAACTTCCAGCCTCACAGGAGAGTTCATTGCAGAGACCCATATGGTTCTAGAACATACACAAACGCACTTACTCAGGACTTAGCACCAGAAAGGCTCAATTTGCTTGTGGATAGTGGGGGAAGTGACTGAAAACCGTCAGAGAGCAGAGCAAGTGCGTTGTTCCTTCTTGGACCCCTCCCTCAAATACAGAATCACGACACAGCGATGTGGGCTGCTCCACCCTAGGGAACACCTAAGGATCTACCCCTTGTTACATAATAGGGGTACCAGGCCCCCCAAAACGGCCCAAATTAAAGAACAGATCAAAGATCAAAAAAAAACCCCAACTAAGTGAAAAAGAGACAGCCAACCTATCAGATGCACAGTTCAAAACACTGGTAATCAGGATGCTCATGAGATTGGTTGAATTTGGTCGCAAATTAGATGAAAAAATGAAGGTTAGGCTAAGTGAAATAAAGGAAAATGTGCAGGGAACCAACAGTGATGGGAAGGAAACTGGGACTCAAATCAACAGTGAGGACCAGAAAGAAGAATGAAACATTCAACCAGAAAAGAAGGAAGAAATAATAGTTCAAAAAAATGAGGAGAGGCTTAAGAACCTCCAGGACATCTTTAAACGTTCCAACATCCGAATCATAGGGGTGCTGGAAGGAGAAGCAGAAGAGCAAGAAATTGAAAAGTTATTTGAACAAATAATGAAGGAGAACTTCCCCAATCTGGCAAAGAAAATAGACTTCCAGGAAGTTCAGGAAGCTCAGAGAGTCCCAAAGAAGTTGGACCCAATGAGGAACATACCAAGGCACATCGTAATTACATTAGCTAAGATTAAAGATAAAGAGAGAATCTTAGAGGCAGCAAGAGAAAAGAAGAGTTACCTACAAAGGAGTTCCCATCAGACAGTCAGCTGATTTCTCAAAAGAGACCTTGCAGGTAAAAAGGGGCTGGAAAGAAGTATTCCAAGTCATGAAAGGAAAGAACCTACCTCCAAGATTACTCTATCCGACAAAGCTTTCATTTAGAAATGAAGGGCAGATAAAATGCTTCCCAGATAAGGTCAAGTTAAAGGAGTTCATCACCACCAAGCCCTTATTATATGAAATGTTAAAGGGACTTATCTAAGAATAAGAAGATAAAATATATGAACAGCAAACTCACAATTATTAACAACAACACCTAAAACCAAAAAAAAACTAAGCAAACAACTAGAACAGGAACAGAAGCACAGAAATGGAGATCACATGGAGGGTTAGCAACAGAGGAGTGGGAGGAGGAGAAAGGGGGAAAAGGTATAGAGAATGAGTAGCATAAATGGTAGTTAGAAAATAGACAGGAGAGGCTAAGAATAGTATGGGAAATGTAGAAGCGAAAGAACTTATATGTATGACCCAAGGACATGAACTAAAGAGGGGAAATGTGGGTGGGAGGGGGTGTGCAGGGTGGGGTGGAATAAAGGGGCAGAAATGGGACAACTGTAATAGCACAATCAATAAAATATATTTTAAAAAACAATTTTGCTATGATTTATTCAAAAGTATTTTACAAAGGAAATCTTGAAATATATACCAGTGAACAGCCCAAAGGTCCTTACTTGATTAGTAATTAACCAGCAGATGGAATCCAGAGAGTTACAGAACACGTTTACTCATGAGGACGTAATATTATAGCAGATAACTAGTTAACCGATATAAATCTTACCCCTAATCTGAAAAACAATAGATTTCCATAGGTAGGTACTATTCATAAGAATAAACTCCAACTACTCACTGAATTTGTGTCTTCTAAAAACAGGCTAGAAAAATCCAATTTACTTGCTTTTGGTGCAGATTGCACACTTGTATCTCCTATATCCAAAAGGGGTAAAACACAATTTTAATTTCAAGTATGCATTTTAATGATGCTGTAAATTTAGATTCACAAAAGCTGACAAAATATAATATTACAACCAGCCCTGGCTGGTGTGGCTCAGTGGATTGAGCGCCGGCGTGTGAACCAAAGGGTCACCAGTTCACTTCCCAGTCAGAGCAAATGCCTGGGTTGCGGGCCTGATCTCTAGTTGGGGGTTTGCTAGAGAAAACCACACATTGATGTTTCTCTCCCTCTCTTTCTCCCTCCCTTCCCATCTCTAAAAATAAATTTAAAAATAAATAAACAAAAAACATTAAAAAAATAGAATATTACAACCAAACTAAATCAGTAGTTGACACTGTGGATCAAATGACAGGTATATATAATGTGGCCAGGAACACCAGAAGATGGCCTTCAGTTAATAGTCTGCACAATTCTGAATATTGTAGAAATAAATGCTCAAACTATTTATATGCTGAATAGCTATGTGAAAATAAGGCACAAAATATTTATTAGAAATCTCATAATGCAGTCAGTGTCAGAACAAATAAAAAGGTGTTCAGGAATCTCTATAGCTGTGCATAAGCCTTTACACCTTAAACTTCATCCACTTCAAACAAAAAGAAGGAAATTCTAACGACAACATAGGTATGGCTCTCTTAACAAGCAGAAAAATATGTGTTAGGTGCTATTCATCAAAAATGAGTCACTTATCAAATCAAAATAGTTTTGACAGTGTTGTGAAAAGTATTTATGACTTGAGCATAACAATATTTTTTGTGATCACTGTTACAAACATTTTGCAAAGCCAACTATTGAAGATTCTGATTGATTAATGTTAAAGACATTTCTGGTTTGTTTTTTCAGCAATACCAATATTTCCATTATTTGAAAAGAAACTTTCATTCTTTGTTTTGATATTTCTTTGCTTACTAATTTCTAGATTGTAACTGCAAATAAAAAGCCACATATTTTCATGTAAATATAAGAAATGCAAATTTGCAGTTTTTAAGTGTTTTTTTTTTCACATTTTAGTACATACCAGTAATGAATGTATCTGTTGGATACATGCAACCTACACTAGAATTTTTTGGACTGTGACCTCCACAGGTTTAAAATATAAGTGATAGGGCCTTGAAGATGCCACTGCCTTGGACCTTCCTGCACCCAGCCATAGTCAACCCCACAGTGTTCCTTGACATTGCTGCTAAGAGTGAGCCTTTGGGCTGTGTCTCCTTTGAGCTGTTTGCAAAGTTCCAAACACAGTAGAAAATTTTCACGCTCTGAGCACTGGACAGAAAGGATTTAGTTATAAAGGCTCCTGCTTTCACAGAATTATTCTCAGATTTATGTGCCAGGATGGTGACTTCACTTGCCACAACAGCACAGGCATGTCCTGAAGCACACAAGTCCTGGCATCTTGTCCATGGCAAATGCTGGACCCAACACAAACGGTTACTAGTTTTTCATCTGCACTGATAAGACCAAGTGGCTGGACAGCAAGCACATAGTCTTCGGCCAGGTGAAAGGCCGCATGGATGTTGTGACAGCCATGGAGCACTACAGGTCCAGGAATGGCAAGACTAGTAAAAAGATCACCATTACTGACTGTGGACAACTCTAATAAATTTGACTTATGTTTTATCTTAACCACCAGACCATTCCTTTTGTAGCTCAGGAGAGCACCCCTTCACCCGCATCTGCTTGGAATGTTCTAAATCTTCCTGCTCTTGCTGCAGTTCATTTAGGTTCCATGTTTTCCCTACCCCTTCCAAGTCTAGCTGGTTTGCAGAGTTAAGTTTATGACTATGAAATAAAAACTAAACAACAAAAATTCATATAATATGAGTTTATAGCATAAGCCTTTGTGTAAATTTCATGCTTATTATTAGCATATATTTTACTCCTAAACAAAATTGTTTAATATTCCCATTTCACCATCTAGAAGCACAAATAATGACTTCTGATGTCTCAAAAAAAATATTTAAAATCTGAACGATTAAAAAATAATTGAATTCCTGAACCAAACTATTCAATCATTCAAAATTATTCACTGAGCACCTGTAACAGGCATTCGGTTAGATGCTGGGGATCCAGTACAACAGAGGTAGACAGACCTAACACCCTGAGCATACCACTCCAGTCCAGAGTATGAGTGGGTAACAGTGTTGCCACTTTACAAAATATTGTTTCAAGAAGACTAGTTTTTGTCTAGAGTCTGTATTTATAATAAAACCCAGCACACCAAGATTAATAGTTCTTGGTTTTGTGTTTTCTTCTTAAGTAGAATAGAAGCTCCTTGAACGAAGTGAGTGCATTGTAGACCACTGTACATTCATGAGTGTTGCAAGATGAGTGTATCCAGGCAGGCACTAAGTGACTCTCAGGTAAATGAATACACATCAATACAAGTCAAATAGAGATTTTTCTTAATGTGTTTCACAGTTCCTGTGGTCTCTGTGATGGTTACTGGTTCTTCCCTAAGAATAATGGAGTAGTAGTTTACACTGTCACACAGGCAGTCACAGAAGATTCTGAAAGTCAGTAAAGCAACCAATGAGATGTCAGAGATATGAATGAGGTTGGGTGTCTCAGAGACAGAAGAAGAGACTATTTGGAGAATATTTAAATTTGGCAAGAGAAGGACAGAGTGACAGAAAAGAGCAGGGACATAAGAACATCAGATGGGAATTGGAACACCATTTAGTTTTATGCATTTATTGTATGTATGAGAAGACTTTTTAATAGCACATAAGACTTATTCCATATAGGCTGAATTAGAGAAAGATGAACAGAATAAAGGCTGGTACCAAGAGGAAGATGCTGAAAGCCCGAGAAGAGAGTCAGAACTGAAGGAGAAATGAGAGGCTGAATTGGTGACTAGGGTTTAGGGAAGGAGCGTGTTAGTTTTGTTTTGTTTCGTTTTGTTTTGTTTTTACTGGGGTGGACGATGGTGGTGCTGGTTTGTCTGTTGGTAGAAGAAGGAAGTCAGACAGAAGTATTGTGGGGTAGGTTTCTTTAAAGCAGAAATCAAAGACAAACTTTTCTGAGAGAAAGAGGTAACATCTGTGAAGTAATGCTGTTTTTGCAAATTCAATTGCTAGCAGTTCTCCTTGGAGGTGGTGACAATCAAGATGGTAAGAACTCTGGCAACTGCCTAGCTGGGTGCAAAAGGGTGTATGTGTGTGTGTGTGTGTGTTGTGTCCTCAGAACACACCTGGAGAGTGAGAACGTCAGCATAGTTCCATTCTGAGTATCCCTTCAGCATCACTTTAGGACCCTGTGCTTTCTGAAAGTTGTGCAAGGTGGGGGAAAAGTAGGTTTACAGTTGTGGGCATATGAAAAAGTTTATTCTTGTGTTATTATATATTCATTATTGTATTATTTTTCCTATGAAAAACTGTAAATCTACTTTTGCCCCAACCTTTATATAAAGCATGGGGTCCTAGGCAGGTGAATGCTGAGGTAACTACGGCTTCCCTTATCTCCAGATTCTGAGATTTCCCTCACTGGCACCTTTCTTTCTTCATTCTCTTTCCTTCCCAATGCCTTTTTCTCCCTCCTTCTATATATATATATATATTTTTTTTGATAGCCTTCCAGGATGAGATCTTCAGAGCCATCTCTACTTCATTCTTATACAACCATTCGTGGGCGCAGAGTTGGGGCTCTGGTTGGTTGGGTGACTTGCAGACTTATAGCTGGAAGAGCAACTCTGGTGGTCTTATTTTCCTGCGGCCTTGGTTGAAGCGCAACTTCAGCAACAAGGAGATAACAGAAACAGAAGAGTTACTCCAAAGGTTCCATACTGAAATGCAGCATTTACTTCACAACCATGCCAGTAAATGGATGCTTGAATGTAAGTTCAATTCCAAAATGAGCTGGTGCAATGTTGAGTGGGGTATGTTTATTTCAATGAGTTTTTTAGTCCGATTTCCCCCCCACTCAATCTCCATAGCAATCTCTATCTCTACATGCACTAAAACCTAATTCATTTCATTCACCCTACTTACTGTAAACACAATTTTCTCACACTAAGTTCTTCCTTATTCTCTTGCTCTCATCATTTATGCCATTTTCTTTCAAAAATTTGCTCCCTTCCAGTTCCAAAAAAAGTCATTCTTTTTTTTCATCTTCAAATACCACCAATTATGTTTTTTCTGAACTTCTGAGTGAACCAAACTTTGTTCCATCACCTCAAATCCCCCAAACTTCTCTCTTCTACTTCCTTTTTTAATTCCACTTATTTCATCTTTTTTAACTCGCTTTCCTCTAATTTACAATCCCTCTTCTCTAGATCCCTTTGAGGTACAAAAAACACTCAGCTGTGAGCTGCACTCTGGGGAAGTCAAGCTAGACTTCTGGCGATTTGCTTATCAAGGATCAGATCTCCTGAGCTTCCAGAACAAGACATGGGTGCCATCTCCAGAGGGTGGAACTAGAGCTCAGCAGATGTGCAGACTATTAAATCAGTACACTGTCACCAATCAAGTAATATTCAGGGTCTTCAGAGACACCTGCCCACGCTATCTCTTAAGTGCCCTTGATGCAGGGAAGGCAGATCTTGAGAGAAAAGGTCAGTCCCATATCCTTCCTCCAAGAATTTTCTATTCTAAAATTATACTTTCCTACCATCCCTTAAGATTTAGGATAAGGAGTCGAGGGGGAGAGGGGTAATGCGTGATGAATTCCCAGGGTGGGACAGATGTGTCTGTCGAAACTGATGTGAAGATATGAACCTCCAAATCTGTGTTAGAGTGCCTATCTGAGCATCTTTCCTATCTTCTGCAGTAAAACCAGAGGCCTGGCTGTCCACTGGCCCCAATCCTGGTCCTGACCACCTGTTGCTGGTTTGTCATGTCTCTGGCTTCTACCCAAAGCCCATTTCCGTTATGTGGATGCGAGGTGAACAGGCACAGCAGGGCTCTCAACAAAGTGATATCCTGCCCAATGCTGACGGGACATGGTATCTTCAGATCTTCTTGGATGTGGAAGCCACCGAGACATCTGGCCTGTCTTGCCGGGTGAGACACAGCAGTCTAGAAGGCCAGGACATCATCCTCTACTTGGGTAAGAAGAAACAGGGGTGCACACTGGGAAGAGGAGTAGATGGTCCACTAGCAGAGTAAAAGAGCCAGATAAGAAATTTGGAATTATGGACTCCAAACCCAAAAGAATGAAAACAATTCAATAAATAACATAGGTGAAAATAAGAGAGCTGCAGATGTAGGACGATGTTGAGGGTTAGATGAAAGATTCATCTCTGAAAAGGGATGAGAGAACAAAAAGAATAAAGGAGATTAGGGAGTTGAACATTCAGATTTAAAAAAGCAGATGAGGAAAATGTAGTAAACAAGGGGTGGATTTGAAATGACACCCTTGTGTGCACCCAAACCCACAGACCGTCCTAACTCCAAGGGCTTGATCATCTGGGCAGTGATGGTTCCCCTGGTGCTTCTTCTGACAGGTCTTGCATTTTGGCTTAAAAAACGATGGTGAGTTTTCTGTATCCATCTTTCCTTTTCTTCTATCCCCTCCTTACTTGTTGTCCTGTACTTGTTTTCCTCTCTCTCTCTTTAATTCTTCTTTCCCCAGCCCCTTTCCTTTTACTCTTCAGTTCTCATCTCCACCTCATGCACAGTAACGTTCATCTCTGTTCTTTTTATAGGACACACTGTGAACCTCCTCCCACTCCTCTTCCTTTGGAGAGATTCCAGCAGCCCAGGGACTCAAAACATACTTAAAACTCAGCATGGTGATAATGTCCTTTCAACTCTCTTTTGCACAATTTTCTTGTTGCTTACCTATGTTTATTGAATGGTCTGTTATTAATGTACACTAATTGTCATTTTGCAGGATTTGCTTTCTGACCTGGTTCTGAGATTTTAAAATGAATATTTTAACTCTGGATAAAATGAAATCCTAGTAACCTCTCTATATTGGAAAATTAATGAAATGCAGGCCCATTTAAGATGTCACTTCTTTGGGGGGCGTTCCCTGATTCACAAGTGGAAGCAGTGTCTGAACTCCCACCACACTCTGCAGCAGACTTTGCTGACTTTCTACTTTTTATCCTTTGCTGCAGCTACGCAAGTCCCTTTTGCCCTCTAATTTTTACATTTCCTGAAAGCAAAGTCTGTATCTTCTTAAAGTTTGTATCATTTATAAAGTGTATTAACTGTATGTAGTATGCTTTCAATAAAAACCTGTGTTAAGTTTATGCCAAGTATATAGTCTTTTCTTATTCTTTATCTTCTTGATGCGTGTCGTAGTTGAGACATTTTATGCTTTTTGTTAAAAGTCTTCACACTTTACTAGTTCCTCAGTGACTTCTCTGAATCCCTCAGGAGAAACACAATTTGGTCTCTAACCATTCTTACAACTGAAGAAACCTATCTGTGTGCAATTGTTGTTCCAAGTATTTTAAACAAAAGGAGAAAGGCAGGGAACAGTCCTTTCTATTTAGTATGGTTCAGGGACAAACAGCAGAGTTACCACCTTGGAGCTTGTTAGAAATCTATATTCTTGGACCTCACCTCAGACTTCCTGAACCATAACTGCACTTCAGCGAAATCAGCAAGGTATTCATTAGGTACATTAAAATCTGAGAGGCACTGACAAAGGTGCAGTCTGAGAGGCAGCAGTGCAAGCGTGTCACAGAGGCAAAAAGAAGATGGTCAAGAAAAGAGAACAGAGTGTTGACAGTCAGGACTGAAGTGAGACCAAAGCAAGGAATGTACATATAATACATTCTTACTAGTTATGGCTGTTGTGTTGAAGACACAGTGAACACTAAGTTAATAAACGCTGATCCACTGCTCCTTGGGAAAATATAGGGTTATGTTCCTATGAATGTCTGGTCAGAACATTTTTGTCAACTAATAAAAACACATCTCTGTTTTATTTGTGTTCCTGTTTAAAGACACCTTCTTTAATGTATACATAATTTCAAATTATTTATTTATTATATGCAGTATTTTTTAAAGATTTTATTTATTTAAGTTTTAGAGAAGGGGAAAGGAGGGAAAAAGAGAGGGACAGAAACATTGGTCAGCTGCCTCACATATGTGCCCCAATCATGACCAAACCTGCAACCCAGGTATATTCCCTGAATGGGAATCGAACTGGTGAACTTTTGCTGTGTGGGCTGATGCCCAACCAACTGAACCACAGTGGCCAGAGCTATATGTAGTATTTTTTAAATAATAAAACACCAGCCAAGAGTGTTTAACATTTTCCTGACCATGGGTAATGCAATTACAAGTATTTTGGACTTTTAGCCACACAGCTGTGCTGTCCATTATGCTTAAATAAACAAAAATGGTCATTATATAGTGAATTCACAAATCTAGCTCCTTTCTCCATCTACTCCTAGCTTCATTAGAGCATTATAAATGTTTTTTAGCATGTTGTGAGCAGTTCCACATATAGATCAGCAAATCCCTCTTCTTTCTTTTTTCTGGATTTAATGCATTACTTATTTATTAACACTGAACTCATGGCCATCAACACTATAACTCATGCCAGAACAAAGCTTATCTATATGTGCATTTCCTGTGTAAGGCAAACTACAGTCCATTTGTGGTTAACAACACTAGAGAAGTCCTCAGCACTCTACTTCAAGGATATTTTAAACACCAAAATTACCAAAAAAAAAAAAGCACAAAAATGTGGGAAAATGGGGCACTAAATACACCACGAAAGGGACACTTATTTATAGTGTGAGAACTGAAACAAGGACATCATCACCTTGTTCAACTTCAGCACAAATGCCAGTGTAGGTTGAGATATCCATCACTGGACTTCAATTACTTCAGAATTCATTAATTAATTCCAAAAATAATTCTTAAGCACTTGCTATGCAGCAGGGACATATTGACCATGAAGTAGTGGGGGAGAGAAAGATCATCGCTGTCTTCTGAGCTTGAAAAGTTTGCCTTCCTCATTTGATACCACAAGTTTACTGTTTTCGTTGCATCATCTCACTTTCTTAGTACAGCAATTTATTTGGGTTGAACTAGAGAAAACAGAATTAGTTTTACTTTGTGTAGGCAGCTGAGAGAGGGGGACCAGGGCAAGGAGAACATCCATATGAACCTAGTGCAGGTGGCAGCAGCTGCAGATGTTGAAATTTTTATAAAATAAAGTGAGATGGGAGTAGGGGGAAAGATAAAAATAATTGAACAAGGAATAGCACACTGTGGGACTGCTGCAGTCTTCCTACCTGAATTAGGCTGGTTGGTTGCTTCTCTAGATTCCCATCTACCTTGTCACCCATGCATAGCAGCCATGTGGTTTTTGGGTTGACTGACTGCACCCTCATCTGTACTTTGAACCTCATAGGCCTAAGGCAAATACGAAAAAGCATCAGTTTTCACATTCACCAATATATGTTCCTAACCCCAAATTAAAGTCAAACAGAAAATGAATTTCAAAGTGAGAATGGTTAATACTATTTTTATGACATATAATATGAACTAATTTTGCATATATGGTATAGCCTTGACAACATGATAGGCTAAAGGGTAGAATGATAACCTATAATTTAAGCCAAATCATCATAGAGATTCCACTTATCCTAGCTCAGAGAATGGTTCATGGCTAGGTATCTGCTCTAAGGTGGTACAGTTTATATGAAGCCTGATTCTTGTGATGAATTATAGGAAAAGGAGGTGCTCCTTCTTGTCCTGGATG
>PVIA01014450.1:0-27016 GCA_004024845.1 Tonatia bakeri
GTCTGAATCACCTGGAGGTGCTTGTTAAGCATGCAGATTCTGGGACCCACCTTCATATTCATTGAAGCAGAATTTCTGTGAGAAATTTTTATGCAGATAAATATGGAACATGGTGTGGCAAAAACTTAGCTATCTAAATGAAACCATCTAGTTTCTTAAAACTACATATTTAAATTCCTTCTGTGTTCTTGGAAACTCATTTTGAAATTCAGAGTGCAACAAAATTAGCCAGTTTTCTTTTCTTTAAAAAGGGAACTAACATTTGTCAAAAAGCTGGAAATTGGAAGAGTAGAATTCAAATGCAGATCTGTCTGACTCCCAAATTTGTGCACTTTCTGCAGCAATATGAACATCAGTTTTAGTTTAAGAGACTCTTGCATGAATATATAAATTATTCTGGTATCTTTAGTTGTAGGATCATATAGGAAAAAAAAGCAGAAGATGTGGAGTTAGATTTTACCTACAATTAAGTTTAAGCTTTCACCGTAACATTAGATTTCAAAAATTAAATGAATTAAAATCAAACATTCTTACCTCCCAACACTGTTGATTCTATATATTAATTTTGTTAACATATTTATTTCCTCACATTAATTATTTTCCTAAGGGTTTACTTTTTAAAAATCATTTTGTGCTTTAAGTCCTTCCTTAATTGTGCATTCATTTGTTCTCAGATGTTAATTTCTTACCTCTACAATATTTTGCTTCAAAAAAAATAGAAACATGTAGATGTGGGTAAAATATTACAATGCACTTAATTTTCTTTTTAATTTTAAAGTACTTTATTTACAGAGGAATTGCAAAAAGAGTATGAAAATTTCCTGTATGCCCTTTACTTCAATTTTTCAACTGTTAAGTATTTTATTACATTTACTTTAGCATCCTCTCTCTCTTCTCTCTCTCACTTTTTAAATATATTTTATTTATTTATTTTTAGAGATTGGAGAAGGGAGGGAGAAAGATGGAGAGAAACATCAGTGTGTGGTTGCCCCTTGAGTGCCCCCCTACTGGGAACATGGCCAGAAACCCAGACATGTGCCCTGACCAGGAATCAGATCAGCAAAATTTTGGTTTGCAGGCCATGACTCAATTCACAGACCCACACCAGTCAGGGCTCTCTCTCCGTGTCTCTCTCTCTGTCTCTGTCTCTCTCTGCCCCCTGCCCCATATATGCTCTGGGATGAGTAAGCTTCACATGCCTTATGCAGTCCTAGTGTAATTATCAAAATCAGTAAGTTAATATAATTCTACAATCTGTAGAAATTATCATTTGTTCCACTAGAAGCACACTAATTTACTATAACCCAGTCATGAATCACACACTGTATTAGATATCATGTACTTTTAAGCTTCCTAATTTGGATAAAATCCTTGATATTTCTTTGTTGGTCAGGACTTTGACATTTTGAAGATTAGAGAACAATTATGGTATAGATGTCTTATATTACATGTTTATCTTGAAATACATCATGGATATTCATTCAGTCTCTGCTTTTATAGCAAAAGTATCATAGAGTAGCTTTTTAGTTTTCAATGATTCATAAAAAGAAAGTTATGATGAAGAATTGCCCTATTACTGATGATATTAACTTTTATAACTTGTGTTAGGTGGGTTTTTGCCAGGTTTCTCAATTATAAAGTTACTATTTTTCCCTGGAACTGTCTCGTGGAAGATACTTTTTGATCCCATATTCTCATTCTCATGTTTATTATTTTTATGCCCACAGTATGTGGGAGAGTAATGTCTAAAACAATTATTACTATTTATTAATGATATTGTCTGAAAATTATTTATATGATAGACAATGGTGACAATAATTCCATATTTTTTTACATTTATTACTTAAAAATGAGCCATAATTTAGAGCTTTCCCTTTTCTTCTATGCATCTATCATATATCTATTTTTTAATATATTTTATGATTATGCTATTACAGTTGTCTCATGTATTTCTCCTGTTTATTCCCCTCCACCTTGCATGCCCACTCCCATCCACATTCCCCCTCCCCTTAGTTCATGTCCATGGGTCATACATTTAAGTTCTTTTGCTTCCACATTTCCTATACTTTTCTTAACTTCCCCTGTCTATTTTCTACCTGCCATTTATGCTTCTTATTCCCTGTAAATTTTCCCTCATTTCATTCCCTCACCATGTGACCATCACCCTCCATGTGACCTCCATTTCTGTGATTCTGTTCCTGTTCTAGTTATTGCTTAGTTTGTTTTTCTTTTCCTTTTTTTTCTTTTAGGTTCATTTGTTGATAGTTGTGAGTTTGTTGTTATTTTACTGTTCATATTTTTTATATTTCTCTTAGATAAGTCCTTTTAACATTTCGTATAATAAGGGCTTGGTGATAAACTCCTTTAACTTGGCCTTATCTGGGGAGCATTTTATCTGCCCTTCCATTTTAAATGATAGCTTTGCTGGATAGAGTAATCTTGGATGTAAGTCCTGGCCTTCATACCTTTGAATACCTCTTTCCAGCCCCTTCTTGCCTGCAAGGTTTCTTTTGAGAAATCAGCTGATTGTCTTTCGGGAACTCCTTTGTAGGTAACTCTCTCCTTTCCTCTCACTGCTTTTAAAATTCTCTCCTCTTTATCTTAGGTAATGTAATTATGATATACCTTGGTGTGTGCTTCCTTGGGCCCAACTTCTTTGGGACTCTTTGAGCTTCATGGACTTACTGGAAGACTATTTCATTTTCCAGATAGAGGAAGTTTTCCTTCATTATGTTTTCAAATAAGATTTCAATTTCTTGCTCTTCCTCTTCTTCTTATAGCACCCCTATGATTTGGATGCTGGAATATTTAAAGTTGTCCTGGAGATTCCTAGGCCTCTCCTCATTTTTTTTGAATTTTTGTTTCTTCATTCTATTCTAGTTGAATGTTTATTTCTTTCTTCTGGTCCAAACCATTGATTTGAGTCCCTTCCCTTCACTCTTCATTTCCTGTTCATTTTTCTTTATTTCACTTCTCATAACCTTCACTTTTTCCTGTATTTTGCAACCATACTCAACTAATTCTGTTAGCATCCTGATTACCAGGGTTTTCAATTCTGCACCTGATAGGTTGACTATCTCTTCATCACTTAGTTGTGTTTTTTCTAGAACTTTGATCTGTTCTTTCATTTGGGCCATTTTTTTTTTTTTGTCTCTGTGCACCTGTTATGTAGTAAGGGGTGTAGACTTAAGTATTTACCAGGATGGGGCAACCCATGTAGCTGCTTTGTGGCACTGTATGTGAGGAGGTGTCTGGGAGGGAACAGCGTCACTTGCTTAGCTCTCCACTGGCTTTCAGTTACTTCCCCAGCTACCCACAAACAAATTGGGCCCTTCTGGTGTTGATTCCTGGATGAGTGGGTTTTCATTCTAGGATGCTGCGGGTCTCTCCAACGAACTCTCCTGTGAGGTTGGGAGTTTCTCCTGCAGCTGCAACACCCACAGGTTTTTTTTAGTCAGAGGTTTTGAGGCTTTCTTTTTCCAGTGCTGGAACCCTGGGTTGTGAAGTATGTCTTGCTCCCCAGTTGTACCCCCTGGTTTTTCTTCACACAAATGTGGGACTGCCCAATCTTTCAGTCATCGCCTCACTGGTCCGCCAGCTGCAGCCTTTCCACAATTCTTCCCCACCCCTCCTGTCAGTCTCCACCCTGCCTACTGGTCTGGATGCATGTTTCTTCTTTAACTCTTTCATTGTTGGACTTCCATGCTGTTTCATTTTCTGGAAGTTCTGGTTGTTTTTTGTATTTAAATGTGTTGCTGCCCTTCTTCTGGTTGTGCAAGGAGGCACAGTGTATCTACCTATGCCCCCACCTTGGCTGGAAGTCCTCATATCTATCTATTATTTTTATTCATAATGGTGTGATTGCATGAATTCTTATCTTATTTGGTGAATTATAAAATATCTTGAGTCATATATTAAGACTATAGAAGAACCATTGAAAGAAAACATTTATTATTTCATTTTTTACTTTTAGACACCTGATACATTTGGCATATATTCATATGTATGGTGAAATATATTTTTTTAATAATTATGTTCTGTTTGTCCAAAACACTGTCCAGTTTTTTCAGCAGTCTTACTTAAAAGATAATCTGTCCTTCTGTGATTAGAGATTCTACATGTAAGATATATTCTTTATTATGAAAATTACATGTTTGATATATACTCATAATATCTGACCTATTATTAGCTATTCATAATTTCTGAATCTTATTGTATTTTGTGTACTGAGTTTTATAGAGTCACTGAATTTCCTTTGCCTAGAGAGGAATGTTATATTATTTAGTGCAATGACATTCATCTAAACTGTGAATTATCACTTTTAGCCTCAAAAGAGCATCATTTGCATTAATAAAGCTATTTTGTCTGAATTTTACTTTTTCCAGTACAAAAGAACTATCCCTGCATTTTTATTGTTTTCATTCTCCTGGTACATCTTTGACAATCTCTACTTTCAGCCTTCTCTTATTCACTTTAAGTATATCTCTTCTCTGAGGCAGGTAGTTTCATCTTTGCATATGTATGTGTGTGAATCAGATTTCATGAGTGACTTACACATGTATTTATATATTGTTATATTCCATTTCAATTTTTTCATATAATTTTAATCATATGTGGTATATTAAAGTTTTCATGTTTCTTTGTCCTCATAATGTATTATCATTGTTTTTTAACTTAATATTTAACTTTTTAAGAAATGCTTCCAATGTAATCTATTTACCTTTGTACTCACATCTTTTTTAGTGTACTTAGTTCTCTGTTTTAATATTTACCTTTTAGTATCTGGCTTATTAAGTTTCTAAGATACATTTTGAAACATATTTTATTATCCAACAGTCCATAAACTAATTTTACCTTCCCATTACTGTCTCCCTTTTGTTCTCATATGTAACTGCATAATTTCTACTTTATCACAATAGGTATTTGCATACTATTCTTCTACTTGTGTCCCCAACTTGTTTAGTATTAGATGGAAAGTTTAAAATACTAAGTGCTCTTCACCATTTTTGTGTCCATGTTTTTTCCTGTCATCTTCTTGTCGAATAAAGATTGTCCATTAGTAAATTCCTCAAAAAAGGCTCAAGGATAGAGACTTTTCTAAGCTCTTTTATGTTTAACATTGTTTTTATATAGCTTTGAAAAATACTTAAAGAACAGGTTGGGATATCAAATATTTTGTTGACGTTTATTTTCTGGAGTATTTTTAAAATGTTATTGTATTTTATTCTCACGGAACACTGTTTCTTTTTTTCTGGAAGCATTAAAGAATTTGTTTGCAAGGTTAATTGGTAGGTTTAAAAACAAAATCACATAAAAAAGACTTAAAAGAAAATCACTTGTCTAATTTAAAAAAAAGAAAAAAACTTTAAAAGTATGATAGTTTAAAAACAAGGTTGCAACATTTTGTAGCTCCTTCTTAAGAGTTGGAGGCTATTTCCCTACCTTTTGAAATAATGTTGGCCTTGTCATTTGCATTGACCAAAGATATGGTAGAACTTATGTTGTACAAGTTCCAGAGCTCAGTTCTGCTTACTACAGGTTAAGAAGTCACTAATAGTGTAGATTAGAAGCACCATGCACAGCTGACAGTCACACTCTCTGCACACTCATGTGAGTGGGGCAGTCTAGGATCAGTAGACTTGCTATTTCTTATTGTTGGAAGCCACATGAGTGAGTCTCAGTACATTCTACAGGGGATCGATCTAGCCAAAGCACAAAATTTTGAGAAATATTAGATTATTGTTTTAAACTATTGAGCTCAGTGGTAATCTTTTTGCCAGCAAGAGTTAATTAATGCAAACATTTGAGATTTTCACAGACAAATGAAAAATTAAATATTCAAATAACAACTCCCAAGATATTTTTAAATTAGAAACATGAATAAAAATATAGTTAATTAAATTACTTTATGATCACTTCCAAATCCAGAATTCAGTCATATTGTAAAGAATAGTTTTAAATCATAAGGATTTAAAATCATTAGTGTCAGGTGAAACTAAGATTATACTCAAAATATTTTTTTGCCCCCAAATACTTCATTTGTCAAAGGGAAATCAACTTTAGATATGAGGACTCATTAGTATGGAGTACCTGTGAAGTAGTCAAAAACATGCATTATTCAGGCCAGGCCATTTCTTCAAATATTGTTTCTTTGGGAGGCATTGCCTTTCTGGAATAAGCTACAGCCTAAAATGCACTATCACCTTATGTCCAGTTTAGGTTTTCTTAAAGTGGAGCTAAGTCTTCTTAATTCTTAACACTTACAAAGAATGTTTAATGAACAATAAATCAGTATTGCAATACTTAACATTCCTAAACTCTCAGAGTTTTTTCACCCACACTGACTATGTCTTAAAATTAGCCAGTCTGTCAACTTTATAGGTCATTTCTTAGAACTCAACTAAATTGGCACAAAATCAACATTTTCTTTCTTTTCATGTTCCTATTTAATGAATTTCTACAATATTTATTTTAACTAAATAAGTGTGGAAGCAGTATGTCTGATAAAATTGTTTTGAGGGAAGAGACACCATTGACTATTGGTATGTAACAACTAGTAAGTAAAAGTAGACTATCGTAAATAACAGTCTAATACCCATCAGTGTTTACTTTTGTACTTCAGTTAGGAGTTTAAAGAGAGAATTTAATCATCAGTTGAAAGGCAAAACATTTAAGTGGAAGCCATACGAGAAATTTTCTGTTATATTTTCATGAAATAGAATATACAATTATAAAAATATAACGTGAAAATAAGTAGAAGTGCAATGTTACTAACCAAAAAATGGGCTGGGAATTTACTTTAGTGTAAATAATATTTACATCCTAATAATATTCTTATATTAAATTAAAATTTCTAATAATATATTTAAAAACCAACCCCAAAACATCAAAACACTGAAATTATAATAAAAGAATCATGCAGTTAAATAGCATTTATGATAATGATAGTATTTAAAAGGTTCTGCAGGTTGATCAAAGAGGGAATCAGGCATGAAACCATACAGTTATTGATTCAATAACTTTTAAAATTTATTTATAAAAATTATTTGCATTATAATGTGCATTGGTGAAGGAATTAATAAAAAAAGAAAATAGCCTCATAGATACAGAAACACAGACAACAGTGTGGTGTTTACCAGAAGAAAAAGTGGTGGAGGTAAGTGGAAGAGGGTAAGAGTGGAATCATAGTGATGGAAGGAGACTTAATTTCGGTGGTAAACATAAAATACACTATACAGATGATGTGTTATAGAATGGTGTAACTGAAACTCATGTAATTTTATTAACCAATGTCACTCCAATAAATTCATTTTTAAGTAGGGAGAAAGAGATATTGATAGATAAATCTAATTAATCTGGATCACTATATTTCCCTAAAGAAGTTATTCTTTATTATTTTCATAAATCTAGTTATCCTGCTCCCTTAAATATAATATCTTAAGGTTCCTCAAAAAGTATTTTTATTTAAATTACTCTATAATTTAGAGATTATATAATATCTGAAATCTGTACCAATTAAGCTGTGATTAAAAGAGAACATAAAAAACTCAATAATACACCTAAACAGAGTAGAAATAGAAATGTTAAATGACATGTTGATGGGTGTAGGAAGATATCTCAGAAATATAAAGTAAAAGGGAAAGAATAAAATTAAAGGTAAAGTAGCAGACATCATTAAAACTCATCACTAAGCTTTTAAGTTATTAAAGAGCCTTTTTCGAGAAGAGATAAAACTTTTATTACTGGCTAGATATCTGAAGTCTGACAAGTATAAAGAGATAATACTGAAGTAACTAGTTTTTCCTCGGTCAAATCATTTGAAGTGAAGAGGGAGCTTTATAATCTGAAGTATATTTTGCATTTTTAATTTGGCAATTATTTGATACCAATGACTTCATCACAATTTTTATATAAAATCTAATATGATATGTGAATCTATGTATACTATGACAAAGTGTCTTAAATATCTGAATAAAAATATGGCAGAAGAATCATTATTTGAGAGAATTCCAGATTATCTATTAAAGAAAATCAAATATTAAATATAAAGTCTGTAAATTTTTTGGACTAGTATACTCCCTTCTTTATATATTATTATAAAAATATATTATTTTTATACATTTTAACATAAGAACAAAGTCACAGGATGAAAATATTGAAAAGTCCAGGTAATAAAAGTTTGAGCATAAACAAAAATTTATCCTCATAGGAATAATACCCATTAATTTACATGGAATATCATTATGCATAGATAAAGAACAATCTTTAGGTGAAAAACAAATTGTAAAGTTTATATACAGAAAAAAAAACCCCAACAAAGATCTGAATGAAACTTAGAGAGTTAAAAACATAGGTGATGGGATTAGCCAAAGACATATATTCATGACCCATGGACCTGGACAATGATATGGGGATTGACTGAGGGCGGGGAGGAGGTGGGGCTGGGTGGAGAGGGGCAAAGGGAGAAACAGTAACAAACCATAATAATCAATTCTCTAAATCTGAACAAGTTATGCTTTATAAAAAAATTAAATAAGATACTCTGTGAACTCATTGGTTAAAAGTTACATTTTCATCATATTCAAATGTCAATTAAATACCTTAGGGAATAAAAGATATAATTTTCATAAAAATATCCAAGACACAGACCATTAATAAATCTATTTGAAATATTGATAATTAATTTTTACTTAAAAAAGAAAAATTTTGAAATTTAAATCTCATGTTGCATCTAATCCTGGTATACACAGCTTTTCTCAACATTCTACAGTATTTTATTAATTTTTATTTTTAATAAGTAGTATAAAGAAATGATTTAAAAGTCTAAAAGCTCTAAGCTTTGTCATGAAAATAGCGTTTTCTTAAACACCTTCTCTCTGCTTTTCCTGCTTTTCAGAGGTATCCACTTTCAAATGTTGGCTAATGCAGTTGTAAATAATAGGCTAATGGTGCTATTTTTAATTTTATTTGCTTTTAATATGTTTTTTACCTTTTATTTACAGTTAACATATATTGTATTTGTTTTAGGTATATAGAATAATGGTTAGACATTTATATAACCTATTAGGCAACCACTTTATAAGTCTTGTACCTATCTGACAGTATAAATATAATTTTAATGTTGTATGTTATTATATCCCTTCATTGTTTGTATAGTTGGAAAATGGTACATCTTAATCCCTCCCATTTTTTACCCATCCTCCCTCACCACTCTTCCACCTGGTAACCATCAAAAATTTTCTGTATGTATGTATTTGCTTTTTTAAATTTAATTTTGTACTGTTATTCAATTATAATTGTTCCCATTTCCCCCCCATTAATTTCCACTGCCCTACCTACCCCCACCTCCAACATTCAATCTTTCCCCCAATCCATAGACTTTTTCCATGGGTCCTTCATATGTTCTTTAAGGAACCTTCCCCTTCTTTGCCCTGTTATCCCCTCTCCTCCCTTATCTCTGGTTGCTGTAAGTTTGTTCTTTATTTCTATGTCTCTGGTTATATCTTATTCATTGTTTTTGTTGTTGTTGTTGTTTAGTTTCCTCTTATGGGTGAGATTATATGGTATTTGTATTTCAACCCCTGACTTACTTTACTTAGCATAATGCTCTCCAGGTCCACCTATGCTATTGCAAAGGGTAAGAGTTCCCTGAGTAAGTAGTATGCTTTCTTTTATTTGTAACTTCTTCAGTTAGTTTTTCAGTGCTTTTTAATTTTCCACAGATATTTTTCTTTGGTTATATTGATTACTAGATATTTTATTGTTTTTGAAGTGATTGTACTGGTAAATTGTATTGTTTCCTTAGTTTCCTTTACTGATAGTTTATTATTAGTGTATAAAAATGAAACCAATTTCTGAATATTTTCCTTTATTAATTCTCATAGCTTTTTGGTGGAATTTTAAGGTTCTCTATATACATCATCAGGTTATCTCCAAATAATGACAGTTTTACTCCCTCCTTTCCAATTTGGATGATTTTTTAAAATTTTTTATTCTTGTCTTATTGTTATGGCTAGGATTTCCAATACCATGTTTAATAGAACTGGTTAGAGTGGACATTTTTGTCTTGTTTCTTATGTTAAAGAAAACAATTTCAACTTTTCACCATTGAGTATTAGCTAGTTGTTAGTATATATGGCCTTTATTATGTGAAGATATGTACCCTCCAATCCCACTTTGTTGAGAGTATTTATCATAACTGTATTCTGGATTTTGTCAAATGTTTTTTTTTCTGTTCTATTTATATAATCATATGATTTTTTTATCCTTCATATTGTTTATGTGATGTATCACATTAATTGATATGCAGATGTTGAACCAATCTTGTATCTCAGGAACCAATCCCACTTGATCATGGTGTGTGGTCTTTCAGTATTGCTCAATTTGTCTTGCTGACATTTTGTTGAAAATTTTTTGCATCTACATTCATAAGCTATATTAACCCATATATATATATATATATATATATATATATATATATATATATATAAATGTCTTTATCTGGTTTTGGAATCAGGGCACTGCTGACCTCATAAATGAGTGAGGGAACCTTCCTTTCTCTCTAATGTTTTTGGAATAGTTTAAAGAAGTTTTGCATTAATTCTTTCTGAATGATTGATATAATATGCTTGTGAAGCTATTTTGTCCAGAACTTCTTGTTTTATTGATCTGTTTTGATTAATCATTGTGTGCATAATCAGACTTTCTGTTTCTTCTTGATTTATTCTTGGAATATTTTATGTTTCTAGAATTTATTTCTTCAAGACTGTTGAATTTTTGGCATGTAATTGTATATGATATATTTACAAACTCCTTTTTATTTCTATAGTGTCAGTTGTCACACCTATTTCATTTCTGATTTTCTTTAGGTCCTTTCTCTCTATTTTTTCATGAGGTTTGTTAAAGGTTTACCAGTCTTTTTATCTTTTCATAAGACCAGCTTTTGGTTTCATTGATTTTTGTGATGTTTTTATACCTGAATTTGTTTATTTGTGCTCTGATCTTTATTATTTCCTTCCTTCTACTCATTTCAGACTTTGTTTATTCTTTTTTGAGTTCCTTTAGATATAAAGATATATTGTTTATTTGAGATTTTTTTTGTTTCTTTAGTAGGCCTATATTGCTATGAATTTCCCTCTTAGAAGTTACTTCTTTGTGTCCCAAAAACTTTTGTTTATTGTGTTTCATTTTCATTTGCCTCAAAATATATTTTTTTCCTTCCTCAGTCTCTTTGTTAACCTAGTTATTGATTGGTACCATGCTATTTAACCTCCACGTGTTTGTGTGTTGTTTAGTTTTCTTTTTGTATTTGATTTCTAGTTTCATACTGTTGTGATCAGAGAAGTTGCCTGATCTGATTTTAATCTGCTTAAATTTTTTGAGACTTTATGGCATAACATGTGGTCTATCCTGGAAAATATTCCATGTGTGCTTGACGTGAAAGTATATTTTATAGCGTTGAGTAAAATGTTCTAAAAATATCTGGTTTAATGTGTCATTTAGTGTCACTGTGTCCTTATTGATTTTCTGTCTGGATGATCAGTCAATTGCTGGCAATGATGTCTTAAAGTATCTTGCTATTACTGTATTACTGTCAGTCTCTCCCTTTATCTCTACCATTATTTACTTTATATATTTAGATGCTCCTATTCTGGGTATGTAAATTTTTGCAAGTATTAAATCCTTTTGTTTGATTGATCCCTTTATCATTGTGAAATGTCCTTTGTTTTCTGTTACAGCCTTTGTTTTACAGTCCATTTTGTCTGATATAAGTATTGCTATGTCAACATATTTTTATTACCATTTACATGAATACCTTTTTTCATCCTTTTACTTTCAGTCTGTGTGTACTACCTGACTTAAAGTCTGCCATGCACTACTACAATTATTTCATCTACAGTTTTTTTTATCTGTTTCTAACCTTTTTAAAAAATGTATTTTAATTTTTTATTGTTGTTGAATTTCAGTTGTACTGATTTCTCCCCCACTGCTCTCCCCTGCCTCACCCTCCCATTTCCCCACAGTCAATCCCCACCCTGTTGTCCATTTCCATCAGTCTTTTATACATGTTCCTTGACTGCACTCTTCCCCTTTGCCCATTATCCCCCTTCTGCCTCCCCATTGTTTGTTCCTTATTTCCATGTCTCTGGTCCTATTTTGCTCATTTGTTTGTTTTATTGATCTGGTTCCACTTATAGGTGAGATAATATTGTATTTGGCTTTCACTGCCTGGCTTATTTCACTTAGCATAATACTCAAATTCCATCCATGCTGTCAAGAAGCAAAGGTGTTTCTTCTTTCTGTTGTGTAGTATTCCACTGTGTAAATGTACCAGCTTTTTTATCTACTCATTTATAGATGGGCACTTAGGCAGTTTACAGCACTTGGCTATTGTAAATAATGCTGCTATAAACTCTAGGGTGCATAGGTTCTTTTGAATTGGTGTTTCAGGATTCTTGTAATTTTAGCAGTGGGATTACTGGATAAAAAGGCAGGTCCATTTTTAGTTTTTTGAGGAAATTTCATCCTATTTTCCACAGTGGCTGCGCCATTCTGCATCCCCACCAATAGTATTAGGGTTCTCTTTTCTTTACCTCCTCTCTATCACTTTTTGTTTGTTGATTTGTCAATAATGGCCTAACCTTTAATTTAACTGACAATTACCCGAAACTGATCAAATAGATTACTTCTTTTAATTCAGGTCTATGGAAACATTTAAATCCATACAGATTATCTATTAGAAAATATGCCCATATACTATTAAGTGGATATGAAACTTGAAGCTTATGTATAGTTCCTAGTTTCTAGGTTCTTTTGCTCTTCTATTAGCTCTTTAACAACTTCCTGTAATCTACAGTATTTATATTCCCTGGTTACTCTCAAGTATTTACCTTTTTTTTTAACTGACTAAAGCAGAAGAAATAAGAAGACATAAAACTGTAGAAACACTCTTTTTTTGTATATTCTCATAATTACAAAGGAAGACCCCCACAAAAAACTGGAATTATCTTATGATGGTGGGCCTATTGTAATACAGATTTTCCCCATTAGATTAGTGTCTAGGAACCCATCTTGACCAGTGTGCCAACAGGCTTTGTTGTGAGAAGCTACATTTGGCTTTAGTGAAATTTTTTTTGGAAGACTCTTTCAGCTCCTTTGCCTGTTTCATGATGGGTCATTTATGAGCACACCTGCCCACACTGTGCTGAGTGCTCAGCAGTTTTTGACAAGAAAATGGCATGAGTACCCTGTACGTCAGCCTCCCTATTCACCCAATCTCACACTGAACAACTTTACTTTTGTTTCCCTGAATGAAAATAGTCCTCAAAAGGAAACATCTTGCCCATGTGGAAAAAGTGAAATAAAAAATAGCAGAAGTACTAAAGGACGACAAAATTGATGAGTTCAATAACTATTTTGAGCAATAAAAAAAAACATTGCAATAGGAGTATTGCATGCATCGATGGGAGAGTATTTTGAAGGACTGAAGTTTAAACATGTAAGAATAAATATACAAGTTTTTATAAGTAAATTCTTTTTCCTGGGGTCCCCCTTCAGAAGTCTACCAACACAATTGTACCTCTTATCCACATACCTTGTCATCTGTTAAAGCAATGAATCTCCCCTACTCTATCCATAGCTAACTCCCATTTCCCTCTCATCTGTGTTATTACCATTAACTTACATAACATGTCATATTTAAGCAAAAACTTTCCTTGAAATTACTCCAATTTGCAAGATCTCTCCTCATTTTCTGTTCAACATAATACTAAAATTCTTCAAAAATGGTATTCACAGATATTTTTTCTCTTTATTTTTTCATTCTTTTATAAATTAATGCTCATCAGGTTTTCATCCCACCATTCTATCAAAACAGGCCTTACCAATGTCACTAATAACCTACCTACTCTTAATTTATAACAAATTTTTACTCAATTTTTAGCAGCATTTGATAACTTCATACATACATTTTACAAAACAACACCAATGAAATCCTCTTATTCTTTTGAATCCTGAGATGAAATCCAATTTTTTATCTCCTTCAACCACACAAGAGGCAAATATTGCCTCTTGTTTAGGCATATTTGCTTATTCATGGTAAAATCTTTCTAAAGAATTATGTGTTCCATATCTCAGACCTTAGCTCTCATCTGTAATTAGATACATGCTCTAAATGACATCATTCAGCCTTAAATGCACTCTATATGTAAATAGTTCTTGCATTTTTTTCTCCAGCTCAAACTTCTCTCTTAACTCCTGATTTATGTATTCAATCCCCCTACTCAACATTTTATCTAGATGTTGTATTGAATAAAGACCAAGGTGTTGTAATAGGGATACTTTAAAATGCAATGATGTAAGCATGTAAAAGTTATTGTTTACTCACATTGCTGTCTGATGATGAACAATCAGACAATGCTCCACAAAGTCAATTAGGAATGCTACAATTAAGAATGGCTAATATCTTTATTGTTTACTTACAGTCTTCTAGCAAGATTTTCCCAGGTGCATGATCAAAGCTGTGTTTTTGCCCTGTGTAACTGATGCATTGCAAGTAACAAAAAAAGGGAAGGACAAGAATGAGAACATTTGTATTTCAGTATACAGACTAGATGTGACAATACCACTTCTTTACTCATCTCTTTAGTCATGTAGTCTCACTAAATCTAAGAAAAAAATTGGAGACATCTAAAATATGGTATTTCACAGATACTGTTCCTAGCATTATCATATTAGTTAATTTAAATTAAAACTCCCATGGACAACAACTAGTAAATCTGATCAAGTTTTCACAAATATATAAATAAATGAATACAAAATGAAAAAGTCAGTGAAGAACATGATGGCTGGATTTAGGAAGAATATGTAGACTCACAAAGGTGAATAGGTATTGAATGTCATCCTTGCATAGAAGTTTTGTAATTATAAAACCAGGTAATCAGATGCTGAGAAGATAATTGAAATTTTTTAGAGTCTTTTAGAAATAGAAGGAATGCAAGTAATTAGATTCTAGTAATCAAAAATGGTGGGAAACTATAAAACTCTCTCTATATAGTAGGTAACATTGTGTACCAAAACAGTAGCAAGGCCAAAACAAAAACAGAAAAGTTTATGGAGAGAATAATACCTAGTTTCAACTAACTTCAATCCAGAAATTACTTTCAGGTGATTTGAACACTAGTGCTTAAGCAGCTGTCAAGAAAAAAAAAAGTAAATTCTCAAAAGGAAAATATCACATATACATATATCTTAGTTTTTATCTATAATTTTAACACTATATCTAATAAGAAATCAAACCTGACACAAAAAAGGACCATATGAATGAAAAAAAAGATAAATCACACGTAAAAGAGATTCATAAGACAGTTAGAATTGTTTCATTATAGAGAGGTTTCAGTAAATACTTTTAAGTTCTTCAAAGATATAAAAGATTGAGGAATTTGGTAGAGAAATAGAATCTATAAAAGATTAAGCAAAAATTCTAGAGCTGAACTCATAAGAATCCAAAGAAGGTGTTTGGCAGTCTATTAGAGCTGGCTGAAGAGAATATTAGTAAAGTGAAAAATGTCAGAAAAAAATCATAATAAAATCCAGAAACACAAAAAATAAAAATGCAAAAGGAAACATAACATATACAAAAAAAAGTGAATAGTAGCCTGAGAAATTATGTATATGGGGTATAAAAAGAATATAAAATATTCAAAGGTATAATAGTTATAGGCTTTCCAAAAAAATTATGAAAGACATAAAGCTGTATATTAGTGGACAGTGAAGTAATAACAATGAGAATCAGAATGTATTTGACCTAATGACAGTTAAATATTTTGTTAAAGATTTATGGTACATAATAAAGCTAATCTTGAGGGAAAATCCAAAAGCTTAAATGTACATATAAGAAAAAAAGTTGAAAGCATGAACATAATTAAACTAATTCCTCAAAAGTAGTAATAAAGAGTACATTTAACCCAAAGAAACAGCAATAAAATAGAAAAACTATATTAATAAATGACACTAATAAAAGAGAATATAGCAAAAATATACCAAAAAGCCCAAATTTGGCACTTTCACAAGACTAATAAAATTGATATTGCTAACAAAAGTGTAGACATTAATGGCTAATATCAAAAACAAAGAAGGGGACAGTACTACATCTTTTTGGTATTGAAATGACCAAAGACAATATTAAAGGAAGTTGTGCAAACATCATGGAAAATTTACATTAAATAAATGCATTGCTGAAAAATTGCCAAGATGAACATGAAAATACAAATAAGCTTGTATATTTCATAATGAATCATTTAATCAAAATATTCTACAAATGAAATCTAAGTTATGATGGCTTTACAGGTAAATTTTATAAAGCAGGAAGAATTCATTATTTTCAATACTTTGGAAATATATTTAAATAAAAGGAAAATATGAAACTCCCCCAATTTGTTTTCTGAAACTAGCACAACATGGATTAAAGTGCCACCTTTACACAGCAAAACATAGAAATGATAAAAAACAGGATTAATTTAAAGTCTGCTTCTTCCCCACCTCTACACACTGCAACCATGTAATAATTTTCTCCAAGCCAGAATATTTTAGCAAATGTATTTCTCTGAGAGAAATGTCTACACAATCCTGAGGTCCAGGGGCTCTTGAGTATTAAAAACCATCTTCCATCTGGTCACTTTAAAGACTTCAGATCCAGTTAAGGTTACAGTGAATCAATAAAACACCTAGGGTACAGAATTTAATAAGGTTATCACTTTCAGGTTCATGTAAGTGAAACTTTATTATTTTTAGTATTTGTATGTAATTCCTTTTTACATTCTTTTGTTTGTACAAAATATGCTTGGGACTTGCTTATCTTTGCAGTCTGTCTCTTCCCTTTAATTGAAGTATTTAGATGATTAGTTTCATGTGATTATTGATGGTTGTATTTAATTCACCATTTTGCTCTTTTTCTCTTCTCTTTTGTAATTTTCATCCTTTCTCTCTTTGGATTAATAGAATATTTTTGAAAAAATATGTAATATACATCCATTGGTTGTTAAAAATGCAGCAATCATTGGTTTTCTGGGTAGTTAAAAAAGAAAACATAAGCAAAACATGGTCTCTACAAGCAAAGTTTTCAGACTGTATCAATATTGTAATGCATAGATGGTGGTGCAATTTACCCTAAGAAGAGATGTTTAATTCACCTTGAATGGAATGAGTGAAAACTCAAAAAATAACTTCTTTGCAGAGTGTTGTATGAGGGGGGATCTTACAGGTTAGATATGAATAGTTAGAGGAAGATCCTTAAAAGATTAACAAAGAACATGAGTGAGCATTTTTAGTTTTTTGTCCCTCTTTATGCTTCCAGAGAATTTTTATTTCTGAATGAAATTGCATGGTTATATATTTTCCAACCTTAGGCACGTAGTGCATGCATCTTTTAATTGCCATTTCATCATTCTCTTATATATTCCAGCTACTGAAGTCAAATAGATTTCTTTATCTTATTGTTAGAATACTTTGATCATTTTTAATGATATTTTTGGAGCAGTTGTAAAATCACAGGAATGCTGAGTGAAAGGTATGGAGCTTTTCCCACCTGCCCTCTGCCTTACACGTGTATAGCTTCTTTTTTTATCAACATCCCCCAGCAGAGTGGGACATTTGTTGCAGCTCATGAACCTACAGTGATGTATCATTATCACCTAAAGTCCATAGTTTACATTAGGGTTCACTCTTCATGTTGTACATTGTATTGGTTTGAACAGATTTATAGTACGTATCCACCATTAAAATATCATTTAGAGTAGTTTCATTGTGCCCATTTTTAATCTTTACACATCAATTACATTGTTCTCAATTTATACCCTTTGCACTTGTCACTCCTTCTCCCTAAAATGTTATTCTGCCAGATCTGTACATTCAGGTCTCAGCCTAAATGTGAACTATTCAAAGCAGTACATTCTGTAGTCTAATTAAATTTACTGTTTAAGTCAGTAATGTTTGTTTAAATGCATATGTAACTGCTCAATATCCTTATCTTTTGTTTGCTTCTTTTCTGTCTATCTGTACTTTCACATACACATACACATAAAGTCCACAATAGCCAGCACACTATATGAAGTATTCATTGCAACTACTCATCCCTTATATTTCTGAACCCAGCCCCCCAGGATCTGAAAGAATGTTGCTATTCAATTGTATTTATAATATACATATAGAGAATGTAAAAATTGTGCTTAAATTTTCTGAAAATTTTTAGTGAATATCTATCTTAATATCTAACCTTTAGTCAAATATTGAATTATTAAGTATTAGAAGAAGTGTTATGTAACCTGGTAGCACCATTGTTCTGCAATTTAATTACAGATATACTAGAAACCAGTGTATTTTAATACCCCAATAGTTTAATATTATCATTAAGAACCACACCAATGAAAACATTGGTATTAGATAGCCTTGCATACTGCAGACTTGCATGCAGCAAGATAAATTAGTAGGACAGAAACAAAGACTTAATGAAATATATTCCAATTTTAATGGATATTCCTTTATTAGGATAACATATCCAATATCTATTTTATATTTAACTTATTTCTGCTTTCTTAGAGATAATTTGCTTTTACTGTTATGATTATACATAAGAAGGTGCATTACATTTTGACTTATATTTTGGTAACAGTTTTATAAGTATTAATGTGTATGTGTATATATGTGTATGTTTGTATGTATTTACATATATTTGTCATAATGCATGTTATGAGTAAAATAAAATGCTATTTCTCAAAATTAAAAGAAGAAAATTTATGTCAAAATTATTCTATTATCTGACCCTCATTTACTTAGTTCCAAAACTCAATAGGTTTATGTTTAATAAAAATGTTTATAGTAATATTTTCTGAATGCTTGCTCTATGCATGACACTCTGTTGAGTTCTAGCAAGCATATTCGGTGCATTCTACTCTTACATAATACATGCCAGCTCTTCAAAATATTTATTATAATGATGTTCTTAAAAATGAAACAAAGTTATTTTAATATATGTATAGAAGAAAATATTCCTCATGAATTGTACAATTTATTGTTTCAGAGTTCCATAGGAAATACAGTTCCAATCATTACAGTATATTTACACAAATTTCAACTTCATAAAGACTTCCATGAAGCGCAGCCTTATTTTACAGAACATTTGGAAAAGATTTACCCTATAACAAGAAAAATAATATATATATGTTAAAGCACATTGCAACAATGTACATATATATACCCTTAATAGAATGTTTAAGCTTACATTCAAAACATATAAAAGATCAAAGAAATTTTGATTAAGTTACATAGGCTTGTGAACTACCATTAAAAATCTTTCTTCTTAGACTTGTCTCTTCTATTTCTCACAACTTTAATATGAGATTACTTCTAAGCACCAAATATTTTCATTGCATTATTGACGCAGAAGTTTCTAATGGTACAATAATTAGAATAGTAATTACCTAGCTTAAATTTGGAGATGAAATCTACATCTTAGAGGAAGATAAATTTTAAATATATATAGTATTTTAATTTGTCTCATAAAACTTTCTAAACACTAAAATTAATATATCTTGCATAATAAAATTTTGTACATTTCAGAAATCAATTTTAAAAAGGAGTGAAAAATACAAATATATTTATTCACATATTTTATTTTAAAATTTTGAGCATGCCTTTTAAAATATATACTTGACATATAAATCTGATTCCACAAAGTTGTAACTGCAGAATTAATAAATACTGGACTCTAGTTATAATAGCAAAAAATATATAAGCAACTAAAATATTGTCACCTGTTGATTAGATGAAAAAACACTTTCTTAAAAGATTTTATTTATTTCTTTTTAGAGAGAAGGGAAGGGAGAGAGAAAGAAAGGGAGAGAAACATCAATGTGTGCTTACCTCTCACATGCAACCCACTGGTGACCTGGCCCACAACCCAGGCATGTGTGTTGACAGGGAATCAAATGAGTGGCCCTTTGGTTCACAGGCCAGCATTCAATCCACTGAGCCACACCAGCCAGGGCTGAACTAATAATTTTTATGTCTATACACTAAAGAAGTACTCAGGAATAAAAAGAAAGGGTAAACTGACATAGACAGCAGTACAAATAAATATCAACATTTTTGTACCTTTGAAAGAAGAGATATTCAGTATAACATATTCTGAGTGATTACCTATAAATCATTCTTTAGAAAAGGCATTTTAACTTTAGCAATAGAATGCAGATCAGTCATTGTATGGCCATGAGATGAAGGATTGTTTAGAAAAGGGTATGAGAAATTTTTGCAGATGACTGGAATATTCAAAACATTTATTTTGAAGATGATTACATGAACACATACATTTTCAAAAATAATCAAACTATAGCATTAAAATTGTGCATTGTGTTACATGTAAAGCCAAAAAAGCCACAAGTTATTAAGAAAATGTAATATGCCACACAAATCAAAATAGCTAAAGTTAAAGATAATTAACATACAAAACAAATGAGGTTCCTACAATACTGTTGGTGAAAATGTAAATTAGGACAGCCCATATAGAACTGTTTGTCTATATTTAATGAAGCCAAAATGTGTGTATTTTATGATATAATATATATTATATATATATGTACCCAATAGAAATAAGTTAATCTATTCACCAAAATGCATGTAAGAGGATATCGATTACACCACTAATTGTATTTGCCAAAATCTAGATGCAAATTAAATCGACATAAACTTAGAATGAATAAAATGCATTGTGGTATATTCATAAGACTATAAAATACCATATTGCAATTAAAATAAGCCAGCTGAAACTCTACCCAACAAGATATATGAATGTCACAAAAATAATGGTGACTGATAAAAAATGTTATAAACAAAATGATAAATAATATAGACTCAATTTATATAAAGCTCTAAAACTATTCATGAGAGTCTGAATAATTTTCATGCACAGCAGAAGGCTGGTAACTTAAAGTGATCATGGGCAATTTATGGATGTTGCCTATGACCAGAATTAAACAGTGTGTTCATTTTGTGATGATTCAGAGATGTATACTTATTAACTATGTACATTCTATATGTATGTTATACTTCATACTTCAATTAATGAATGCTTCAGTTAATGAAATCATTTCACCTGCTTAGATTCAAGACTCTTTCCCTGTAGCCAAAGGGATTGATTTCAAATAAAATTTCCAGGATTGTGTCTTTCATATTAACTAATCAAAGCAATTTCTTCTAGTAGACATCTGCTTAAATTCTAAGTGCAAATTTGGAACTATGTTCATCAAAACCTTTGCATAGTGGTATCTCGGAACCCACTGTTAATCTGTTCCAGAACTTGTGATCAGTGCCAAATCAAAATTTCCTCTTGTGGGGTGGTGTTGGGACTCACACAAGTTCTAGCACATGTGTCTCATCCAGTGCTGAAACATTTTTTCTCATCAAAATAGCACGAGCACAGTGTTTTACAAGTTCTGAAGCAGACAAATATGAGATATGACTGTATTTTGTTGGTATGTTTTCTTGATACTGACTTCTTGATATGTCTTTGAATATTCCTGTAACAACTGCAGGAATTCTGAGGGCACATGTGCCCAATGCTGCCATTAGGTAAGTAAGGTTCTGTGGTTTCCTCCACAAAGGGCCATATCAAGGAAAACTAAATACAAATAAGATTTTTTTTCTTCAGAATGGCTTCTGTGAATTCTCAGGAGCATCTTTTCTTTTTTAAATTTGTATTTTATTGATTAGGCTATTATAGTTGCCCCAGCTTTTCTCCTTTTTCCCCTTCCAGCCAGTACTCCCACCCCCACTCAGGCAAACCGACATCATTGTTCATGTCCATGGGTCATGTGAATATAAATAAGATTTTAAAGGTTTATCTGTATTTACACTGCTGTAATGACTACTGTGGGTCTTAACAGTGAAGTGCCATTTTCCATAACATCTCAGGTTTATGGGCATACTATTTTACTTTTATTTGTGTGGTCATTATTTTCATAAAATGCCTTTAGCAGGTATGTAGTCTTTATTCCTCTCTTTTTCTTCATTTTTTGGTACACTTTTATTTATTTTCTATGAAAGTACCATTCTTGTTAAGTATTAGATTATTGTAGGGATGTCTTCTTCATTAAAATTATGTTTTATCACATTGGGAGTCTTATCTTTGATGGAACATGATAAAAATAGCTGATACATAAATAACAATAGAAATATTTGGTTTCAGTTGGGTTATAGTCTGCTCTATCCCTAATATCAAGAAGAAATAATCAGTCATTATCCTGTCTAATTCCTACTTGAGAGCATAGAGGTGAGTCAAAGGGAGCCTATAGAAACTCATTAGTGGGAAAATGCCCATCATTTATTTATTCAATTTTTTTATTATTCTGTGTACTTAATTTTTCATAACTTTTCTCATCATTATCAGGCCCACACATTTGTCTTCCCCACTGTGTTCCTTTTTATTCCATTTATTTATATTTTTATGGGTTTTGATTCATTCTTTTGTTAGTTCACTTGAGTCTCATTGTTTACCACTGTCTGCTGAGCGTCTAGGATCATTTGAGACACATAGGAGGGATTTGCTATTTCATAGACAGGTGTTTGTAATAAAAATAATATGGAATATCTAAAAAGTACAAAGAAAGCAGGAAGTTAAGTTTTCAGAGACAGAATAGAAAGAACAAATGTTTTAAATTTAGGTAATCTCAGATTGAAATCTTGCATGGATTTTATGTACATGATGTGAAATGATATATAAAAATAGTTGACACTGGTATATTGTGCTTAGTAAATCTGACATTGAACAATTTAGCAACTATTGCAACAGTAGCAAGATAGAATAAAATTTACCCATACTTCCAGTGCTTAGACATGACATTTTTATGTTCCCTTATTACATTTTTTCTCTAGAATGAATATGTATATATATATATTTTTTTTTGGCAGAGGGCATTTCCTAAGGAATCATTCTTCTCTTAAACTTTTAAGTACAGCCTCAAGATATTTTCAGCTACTTAAGGTGTATAGTTTGAAAATTCATGTTGGAAATGTAAAAGATTTCCAATTTTTATTATAAAAGAAGTAAGGTTTTTATGAAAAAAATTTCTTCTGATAAGCCTAAAGATGCCTGTTTTTTGTGCAAATGTACAGTTTTAACTATTATCATTAGAAAATATTTTCCTAATAAAAACTGAATTATTCATTTTTGAGTATTTTAAAAATACCCTTGTATGAATAGCTTATTCATTTCTTTGGCCAATGTGTTTTTTTAATTTATTTGTATGTGCCCATTATATTAATACAAACCTTTTGTCATAATGTCATTAAAATATTTGTTAGCATATCAAATTTAAATTGTATTTTCAATAATTAGGGAATTATATGCAGTTATATTTATTTAAAACTGTTATTATTTTTGGTTATGTATCCCATGGCATTTAAATATCTTAATCTCATTCCCATTCAAAGAAAATTTAGGCTTTCTAAAATTTAATTTTTTAATCTACCTGCAATATATTTTGTTGTGTAACATAAGGAGAAGATGTAATTTTACACTTTAGAAAACATTTTTATGTCAATGTGGACAAATCCTATGTCAGGTATTATCCTTCTTATTATAGTTTTTTCTAATGGTTTTAAGTTACATTTTACATTATATACAAGTAAATGTTTAGTTATAGAATTTATTTTAATTGTTAGAATAAGGTGAGTATGTAGTTTTATCTTTGTAATTATTATATTTCCATGCCACCTTTGCCATTTATTATTAAATTTTTTATAGTCACATATGAAGATGATATAGATATTTAATGCATTTTCATGTCCACTTTTGAGTATAGTGTTTCTAAATTGTATCAATAATAATAAAATAATTAAGGAGTCAAAATTGATAACACTCTTGCTTACTTTATCTGTGAAGTCACCTAATTCAATTCTCTATATATCACCTTTATCCTAATCAAAAAGGCTCAAAATGTAGAAGACATTTTAATTCATCTTTTCCTCATTATCTACATTTTCACTGTTTCAAGAATTTTAAGTTTTTTCCTAAGCCATGTTTTTAAACTGATTGATTATATCTATCCATCTTCTTTATCACCTCTTTTTTAATTAAAAAAAAGGTTTTATTAAGGCTGAAAGGGGCCTTTCTGCCAATGTTTCTTTTTCTTTTTTTATTCTTTTCCTTTTTTTAATTGTTTATGCTATTACAGTTGTCTCGATTTTCCCCCTTTGTCCCCCACCACCAACCCCCTTCCATTCCTAAAGTCAACCCTCACACCATTGCCCATGTCCGTGAGTCATGCGTATATGCTCACTTCTAATCCCTTCACCTTCTTTCAGCCAGTTCAGCCTGCCCCTACCTTCCTACTGCTGCCAGCCTGTCAAATGTCTCATTAGATAAGGAATAATACTTTTTTTCTAATATATTATCTTTCCTTACTTAGAATCATCATTCCCAATGCTGCTACTTTGTGCTTTTAATGTAGATTTCTGATTATATCCTTTCTTCATTCAAATGTATTTACTAGTGCTGTGCTGCTCACTGAATTTATTTCAAGTTTTAAAATTTGGATCAGACATACCTCAACCCCCATTCTTAGATGGCCACACACTTTTGATGAATTTTTAACTTCCTTTTTGACTTCAAACTGATTTTTTATTTTTTTTCTGTCATTGTTTGAAAATTTTCATGCCTTCTCAATTTTCTTCTATGAAATTTATTTTCAAAATTACCTTATTTGTTTAATCTCAATGTTCTATAAAAGTTTCCTAATCTACTTATAATAATGTATTTTAGGATTCTTCAAAGCATATCGTTTTTACTTCTATGTAACATTATTTCTTTAGTGTGTTTTGTTGCTACTTGATATTTGCTTTTTCCTTCTTCAGTTTTAGGGGATTTAGGTATAGCACTGAGCATTGCTCCTTTTATATAGTAAAACCTTTTTATAATTTCATTATATCTAGTAAGAATAGATATTTGAAATATTAATAACAAAATTATATTATTTTGTTGTTTCAGTTTAATAGTAATGTTGATTTTTAAGAAACAAGATTCTTAAAATTCCATCGCTCTCTTTAATGTTGTAATCAAACTTATGAAACTGTGTTTGTTTTAGAATAGTGTTTAAAACTTCTACCAAAAACACAAAAATTTACCCAAATAAATAAGGAAATGTAAATAGTAGATGGAGTTGTTTTAACTTAATATTTAATAAAGTGTGTAGCCTATCTGAAGATTCTTTTGAGTCATGTTATAAAATTTTTCATGTACATTTTCCAGACAAAAAGCAAGACAATTATTTTAGACATGATTAGTAGTAGTGAAGCTTATTTTAGTGATATAAACTTAACGATAAGGAAAATTAAGAAAATAAATGGAGAAGATCAAGGGAGTTTTAAAAGTATGTCAAGGGAAGAAAGAGATGAATCAGCAGAGCATAGAGGATTTTTAGGGCGATGAAACTCTTCTGTATTGTATTAAAATGATGGATACATGTCATTTATACATTTGTCCAAACCCATAGAATGTACACCGCCACAAGTGAACCCTAAGCTAAACTATGAACTTTAAGTAATTATAATGTGCTAATGTCGATTCATCCTTAGTAAAAATGTACCACTTGATGAGCAATGCTGATACTGGTGGAGACTACGCATGCGTCGGGGTAAGGGACATATCAAGTATATGCACCACCCTCTCAATTTTATTGTGAACCTGGAAGTGCTTTCAAAAGTCTTCAATGAAAAATAAAGTATGTTAAAATAAAAAAATCTGTAAAGCCATAACCTCCCATATTAAAATATTGCTAATAATAGTGAATCAGAGAAAATATTTGTTTTTAAATGTGTGAACATTTATACATTGCATTTGACCTTTAAGTAATAAGCTTATTTTGGTCCCTGACAGGTTGTTCAGTTTGTTGGAGTGTCGTCACATACAGAAAAGTTTGCAGGTTCAACCCCTGGTTGCACATATCTAGGTTGTGGGTTTGATCTCCAGTTGGGGCACATATAGGATGCAACCATTCAATGTTTCTCTCTCACATCAATGTTATCTTTCTCTCTCTCTCAAATAAATAAATTAGTAAATAAGTAAATAAATAAATAAATGAGCAAATAAATAAAAACATATCCCATGGTGAGGATTAAAAGAACACATCACTTTTGATAACTGAGAGATGTCAAAATATGTATTTTAAATTTTATACTATAAATATTCCAATTCCAATGTTCAAAGTGGCTGAGATATTTATTCAAATACTTTTTGAAAATAATTTAATTACAAAATTATGTGTGCTTCTACCCTTTTAAGTCTATACAATTAGAGTTGTTTCTGTTTTACTTTTGTTAGAAATGTTTTCAGATTACATATATATATGTAAATATATGTATGTGGTATATTTTTTCTTATTTCCTTACTGAACTCAGTATAATTTGAATAAAAGTAATGATAAACACATCTCGTCTTATTCATGAACTCTTGGGGTTAGTGTTAAACATTTCACAACTAAGTATAATGTTGACAGTGGGTCACTTATATTTTATACTCTTTATCCAATTAAGATGCATCATTCATTCCTACTTTGAGTAATTTATCTTATGAACAAGTGTTTACTTTGATCAACTGTTATGCTGCCCCTATTGAAATGTACATTTTTAAAATTTACTCTGTAGATGGGATTAATTGGTGTAATTTATTTTTTATCATTTTAATCTATGCTGGACTTAATTCCTAATTATATTGTTCAGAATTATTGTGGCTAGCTTATGGGAGTGATCTGTAATTTTGCCTTTCCCCAATGTCCTTTTTTAAAAAATTAGTATTACTTTATTGTTGTTCAATTACAGTTGGCTGCATTTTCTTCCCTCCACTTCCTCCAACCCCAGTCAAGCCCACCTCCGTCCCTTGCTTCCACCCTCCCCCTTGGTTTTGTCCATGCATCCTTTATAGTAGTTCCTGAAAACCGTTCCCCCCACTGTCCCCTCCCCCCTCCCCTAT
>PVIA01014451.1:0-26805 GCA_004024845.1 Tonatia bakeri
CTCTGCTCAAAAGCTTTCAATGGCTCCCCACCACACTTTAAGCAAAAGCCCAAGTCTAACTGCTTACATGACATGTCCCCAGCTCAGGGCATTTGTACTGGCTATACTGCTGAAAAGCTCTGCCCAGAGACTCCCACATGGCTCACCAGCTCACACATGTCCATCAGCCTTTGCTCAAATGTCACTTTCCCAGAAAGGCCTTCACTGACTACCTTATTTAACATTTTAATCCCTCACCCTCCTTTCTCTTCCTTCTTTATTTTTTCCACAGTATTTATCACTTTCTAATAAAGCACATAATTAAAACTTATTATTTGTTTGTGTCTCTCCTCCACAAGAATTTATGAGTCTTGAGG
The DNA here is from genome assembly GCA_004024845.1 of Tonatia bakeri. Taxonomy (NCBI): domain Eukaryota; kingdom Metazoa; phylum Chordata; class Mammalia; order Chiroptera; family Phyllostomidae; genus Tonatia; species Tonatia bakeri. Next base: position 357 of record PVIA01014451.1, read on the forward strand.
ACAGGGATTTTGTTTACTACTCTACCCCCCATACCTAAAACATAACAGGCACTCAATAAATATTTACAAAATAAGTGAAAGAAAAAAGACAGAGAGATAGAAAAGTGAAATTGACTTTAATTTTCTTCTGAAGCCTCAACAGAATATTTTTTTAAAAAGTCTTTTTAGACTACAAAGAAATAAAATTAGAAAGCATGTGAAATCTGAAAATATCACTTACCAAAGTCCATTCTATCTTTTTGGTTTCTTTGAAGCAAACCCAAAAGGAGATTAGCCAAATAAGGTGATGTTTCTCTGGGGATGCTTAGGGAAAAGGAAAAAAACAACTGAAGTGGTGAGTTTCTATTAACTGTGTGACTGTTGACTTAAACAGAATAAACAAAATGGATATTCAGTTTCACAAATACTACCTTTCATACCAGGAGGACCGGAGTAAAGCCTTACTTCTTAAAGGAAAAAAAAATTCATGAAGCAATTGCCTTTGAAAGACAGCATCAATTTGGGAAGCCTCCTGTATTATGCTTACTGCTGTGATATGCTGGAACAACTACACAAATAAGGCACTTCACAAGGACAGTCAGTCTTGAGTTTTAACACAACTTCAACCTGACACTAAGAGGTTGATACAGATTTCTCTATTAGAAAAAGAGCCACCTCCAATTCTTCCTGGAAAAGGGCAGAGCTTAAATAAATACAAGTGAGAAATAATACAGCTTCCTGAAATCCAATATGAAAAAGACAAACGAGGAAGCAGAAAAATGAGGAAGTAATAGGAATTACAATTTACAGAAAAACTATAAAAAGGACATCAAACAAATAAAAAAAGAGCCAGCTTCACTAGTAAAGAGAATAATGTCAATTAAATTAATAGCTAGCGTGTTTTCTGCCATTTGTGAGGCATCAAGCTGAACAACACCCCACCCAATAACAGCATGGGGAAAGGAGCCCTCTCTGCTGTGAGTGGGAGCAGCCACTTTGAGAGCACACTTCCAGTCCAACAATCCATTTCCAGGAGTCTGTTGTAAGGAAATACACAAGTGTGTGTACGTACTCTCCCTCTCTACCCCCACTAAAGCCTATTTGAAGTAATCAGAAAGTGAAAACAAGCATCTGGTTAAAGAAAATATGATACATCTAATGAGACTCCATGTAGCCATTCAAAAGAATGCAATAGTTGCTAAACAATGTCTATGCTATACTGCAGAGAAGAAAAAGTTGCAGAATAATTTGCAAGGATGATGTAATTTGTATTGAACTATATGTGTGTTTATCAATATATACATAAATAAGCATTCAAGTGTGTAAAAAAGAACTTGCACGAGAAAGATTTTGAAAGCTACACAGCTAACTCTCATTATCCCTAGACAGAGGGTGAGACCTAGGGGGAAGTGACTTTCTGCTTTATGAACCTCTATTCTGTTTGCCTCTCCTTCTCCTCACAGAAAACACATAACTTCCACAGGTTTTCTTTTAAATATAAAAAAGAAAGACAAATGATACAACACTACACAGGCACCTATGAAATGCTGGTAATTTTCCAATTTCTTATTGAAAAAAATGCTCTCATTACTGTCATCGAAAAAAGTTCAATAACAGAAATACATAAAACAAGAGTTCAAATAAATAACACTGTATTTACAAATTGTAAAGCTCGATGTAATCAAAACACATACCTGGGCATTAAGCTTCTGTTTTTTTCATAAAACATCCTTAAGTCTTGAGGACTATTGGCCTGTTAAAAAAAAAAGGTTTAATTTACTACATAACAGGGACAAAAATTCCAAATCATATGATCGATGCTTATATTCTTGCTATACAATACGGACTCTGAACTTGAAACCATGGATGGCTGAAGTACATAGATGGCCACAAGGAAATTAATAAAACCTCTGAAATTATATGCCAAGTCTGCATATTGGCACTGAGGTCAGACTCTCAGGCCTGAAACTTAGAAAAGGTTAAGAAGCACTATTCTGGAGGTTAAGAACCCATATTCATGGCCTATCCAACAGATACACTGTTATTGTGTAAAATCCGGTGTATGAGTATTTTACCTTAGGAGCTCAGTGTTCAAGGACAAGTACTGGGTATGCTGCCACTCTTTAGTCTCCACAATAACCAGGAGCACCCTCATCCTAAGAGCTGCTGAATAGCAAAGCTGCCGCTACACACAAACCAGGTCTCAAAATTCATTGCTTAACCTGGCCATGTCACTAATTCTTTAAATACTATCTTGGGCAAATAAGTTCACTTTGATCCAGTATTTGGATTCAAAGAACCTCTACGTAATTATGCACCACGTACCCAAGAGGAATCACCATGATTATATTCCAGAGGACCTCTTTCTGACAAGATGTTAGGGGTTAGGAGGAAAGGGAACACACCCAAAACAATTTCCATAGAGCCTAAGCAAATAGCTCTCTCACCCAGCAGTGACAAGAACAGGTATCTGGAGACACAGCTTCCTGTGCTATTCCCAGCCTAATCCTAGCCCTACCCAGATTCCAGGGCATCAAACCAGGCGAGGCAGGAAACAATGACATCGAAATTCACACCCATTCCCCACCAGGTGGTTAGCCCTGGCCCCCACTTGTTTTCACTACCCTGGAAAATGTGATTCATGCTCAGCACAACTACAAAGGGAAGGTAGACAAGAAAGGAAGAGCGAAAAATGTTCTGGCTCACTATAGCAGTTTTTTGCCTGTAACAAAATCAAAGTAAGTCACAAAGGAACCAAAAACATTGTTTTCAAAGTATTCTCCATTTTATAAATGCAACTGCAAAATGAGAAGATCCCCAAACTGAGCACACAAGAAAAAAAGTCAGGATACCTGAAAAGGTGGTTTTCCAACTAGGCACTGATATATTACTGTTCCTATGCTCCACAAATCTGCCTTAGCATCATAATGTTGAGACATGATAACCTCAGGAGCCTGGGGGTAAGAACATTCAAGAGACATGCAATAGATTATTACATAATTAATATGCAAATGTTAATTAACTGGGAAAGGTCACAAGGTAAACAAAACTACTAAAATAAAAACAACACATTGTGTTATTTCCCTAATCAAAATGATACTATAATGAATACACTGACATTTACTGGTAAATCTCAAAAACAATGTTGCATGAAAAGAAGCTGTAGAAACAAGCATTTCTATTATTAGGTGCACATAAAATATAGTAAAATAATAATAAAGAAATATATACACCAATTACAGGACAGCGATTACTTCTAGGTTATGAGAGTAGAAGAGTCAGGTACAATAAGAACTTGGACTGTATGAAAATAATTTCTTTTTCTAAAAACAAGATCAAGGCAAACATGGCAAAATGCAAACTTTGTTAAATATAGATGATAGGTACACAAGTGTTTGCTATATTATTCATTTTTTTCTGTCATTTAAAAGCTTTTAAAATAATAGAAAAACTGTACCACAAAACACATAATAATAATCTTGCAGTGGTTGAGCGGCTCAGTTGGTTGGAGCATCATTCCATACACCAAAAAAGGTTACAGGTTCCATCCTGAGTCAGGGCACATACCTAGGTTGTGATTCAATTCCCAGTTGGGGTACACAAGGGGGGTAACTGATCAATGTTTCTCTCACATGGATGTTTCTTTTTCTCTCTCTCTCTCTCTCTCTCTCTCTCTCCCCTGCCTCCTTCCCTCCCTTTCTTCCTCTCTCTAAAATCAATGAACACCCTGAGGTGAAGATTTTTAAAAAGTTGTCTTAAAAGCAAAGGCATTTCCCTGCTGCTTTGTTATAGCTATTTTCCCACCTCTCATTAGATGCTGCTTTTTACAAATACCATCAATCAGGACAAACATTAAATAGAAACGTACATATATTAAAGGTCCTGAAATTTTATTTTCCAGGCATAACATTTTTTATTGTCTCTTATAAATTTTTTATTGGGTCAATTTCCTTTCAAAAACAGCCCAAGTACTCTCCCTATCTTTAAAGCTATTAGTCTAAGGCTGGACTAATTTCGTACTTATGAAGTACAAAATAATTTTTAAATTATGTTGAATTTAAAAATTTATAATAAGCAGTAAAATTATGATCAAGAAAGTAAATCTAATGAAAAATTTTTTTTGAACTTTGCTTACTAGTTCCCACGATTTCAAAGTCGATTTTTGATTAGATGAAATCCTAATTAAAACCCTCATTAGGTGGCTCAGTTGGTCAGAGCATCACCCTTTATACCAGAGTTATTGGTTCGATCCCCTGGTGAGGAAACACACAAAAATCAACCAGCGAATGCATTAATGAGTGGAACAACAAATCAATTTTTCTCTCTCTCTCTCTCAAAAAGAAAAAAAAGAAAGAAAAAAATCCCAATTGAAAATAAATCCATTTTAAACATAGAATTGAAACAGGCATATTTATTTACTTCACAAGATTCTGAAGTTGCAGAATTAAAGGTGTTTCTAGGCTTGTGATTTCACATCAGTCCAGAAGTTTCAGAGCCCTACCCTGTCAGACCTGACACTGTGCAGGTGAAAGGAAAAAGGGGGAGCTAACTAAGCTTTTTCAGCTTTAAGTGCAACACTAATGAAAAAAACTTCTACAGACAGGGATCCTGTCAAGAGAGGCAACATGCAAAAGGTTAGCATATCCTAGAGCTGAAGGGGTATCCCCAAAAGGTTTTTTTGAGTATTCCTAATATTATAGATCAAGTATACCATGACCATACTTCAGCAATTTATATTTTTCAATTTAATTTAATAGAAAATTTCTACCACAATAACTAATTTAAAAATAAAAACCAATGGGCAAGGATGACTAACTTTTACAGTCCCCTATGTCAAAGCAAAATATGCCTGTATTACAGCATTATCAGTAATATAATTAATATTAGTAACATAAATAACAATTCAAACTCAATATAAACTCCCATCCTGCATGGAAACAAGCATTATGCGCATGCTGCAATGCTTAAGGCTCTGCAAACACAGGAGGATGAAAATCTCACTCACCATGTACATTGGGGACCCACACAGTGTCGCAGCCATCATGTTACTGTGTAGATAACGAGCAAAACCAAAATCCGCTATTCCACAAAATAAAGAAGAGAAAAACAAATGATACCTTTGCTCACAAATAACACAGATGAAGATTCTTCAAGATATAAGACGGCACAAAAAAATTGTAAGAAATTAACAGCCATTGAATAAAACTGTTTACCAAACAAAAAAGTAGCTACCTCAATTTTAACAGGCTAAGAAAAAGAAGTTACCAATTGTACAAGTCACTGCTCTGACAGTTTTGTAACAAGGGAGAAAGCACCAAGCTTTGCTAGAGCAAGCGCTAATTATAATAAATAATTCATTAATATAGCTTTTATTAAAACTGAACTGTCTTTGTCCTCCAGATATCAGGTATAACCTATATAACATCAGAAATTTCTTAAGATATTGCTAAGAAATTATATTTCTAACAACAAAAAAAAGGTTTTTTAAGAAAATATCTAGCATTACAAACTGATTCAAATAATTCTGAGGTATGAGAGCTAAAAACACTGCCAAATAAGAAGGCTGAACAAAATGGTCTTCTAAGATTTCTTATGTTAAAATCCCATGAGTTGTAAAAAATCTAGGTTACTAATTTGCTGCCAACAACTGTAACACTTCAGCTTCCCTCTGATGAGAAGCAGGATTTCCTGCTAGGATTCGTATTTCGAGTTCCTAACATAAGCCACTTGGCCCTGTCTGAAATTTACCATATGCTGCCAATAAGGGTTCACACCTCACTGAACCCAGCAAAAATTTCCAAGCGCATAAACAAAATCACTCATTCTAACAAAGCTGAAATCAAATTATCTAAAAATACTGACTCTCAAAGATGTTCTTTACATGAAACAACACACAGACACTGACCTATTTTGATGCGAACACCACTGATGCTAGACTTTCTGCGATTGGCGTAGGACAGCAAGATGTTCTGTGGCTTGAGATCCCTGTGGATTATTCCCTTGCTGTGCAGAATTCGCATGGCAGCTGCAATCTGGTGCAGAAACACTCTAATGGTATCTTCACTGAGAGTCCCTTTAGCTAGGAGAAACGGAGACAAATAAATATTTAAGCACACAAAATCAAATACCATCTGCACAATACCATCAATGGAATCGGGTTGCTAAGGAGACCATAGAGAGAACTGGATTCACATTTCTTCCCCCTTTTTCTACTTTAATAACTTAAGTCTATGAAGAGATAGATATCTCAAAAGCTTTAATTAATCTGCTGTAAGGAGAACTGATTTAAATTTGCATCTTTTGTTTTCACTGGTGTTCGTTTTTGATTTTCCTTTCTCATAACTCTTTTTTACATCTTTATTGTATTTTTTTCCATTACCATTTAGTCTTCTTATACCTGTCCCCCCGCCCCCAGCAATCACCACACTGTTGTCCATTACTCTTAATACAGCGGGTGCTCAACAAATGTGAGTCCCCTCTACAAACTGGAAAGTAAGTTCCCCTTCATATTAGTCAAATATCTGGGAAAAATGTCCATATTCAATTCCAACCATTATACCAGCACAAATTAGAAAGAGATGAAGTCCTTGGATGGAGACACTTGATCATTACTGCCACTTTGACCTGTCAGGACCTGTGTCCCTACATCCTCCTCTAATCTCCCCCGCCACCCACACTCCTGCCCCACCACAGCATCTTTCATAACTAAAGACACCTTTCAGAAGAAATGTTTTAACCTGTTCTCACTATGATAAAGAGGCAGGAGGAACATTCTTTTTTAAGGACAGGCATTATTCAGCAAATGCTACAGTGTTTCTGTATGTATGTTGGATTGTGTAATGTTTAACAGTCTGGAGTCAGCGTGCCTTTGTTCAAAGACCAGCTCCTCCAGCTGTTTACTGTGTGACCCTGGAAGATGATCTTTCTGTGTCCAACCCTCATCTATAAAAAGCTGAAACTAGGCTAATCACATTGGGTTGCTGAGACAATCAAACAAGACAGCATATTCAATCATGAAGACTTCAGATAAAGGCCTGCCACATAGATATTCAATATAGTCGGTATACAAATATAAACTCCTTATTGTAATGAAACTAAAAGTAACAAGTATAATTCCTTGAAACTCCATTTGGAATTTAGTATCTATGGCCCTATCTAAATCATCCATACAACTCCAGAATATGTTCTGTACTACCTTTCTATATGCAATTAAGATAAAGATATGAAAATAACTAATATTTGGAACAAGTAAAATATTATGGTTTTAAAATCATTTTAATGACATGTTAAATGGCACTTTATGTATTCACATCTTCAAATAAAATAAATAATTTTGGTTTAAAAATTATCAAATACTTTTTACTGTGAGGGCTATTTTTAACCTATCCCCATTTCTTAATTCTTTGGAATTCTGTTCCTGATGCTCTGTAGTGATTTTCAAACCTCACTTAAAACACCCGGCTGTCTGACTGAAGCATGCAGAACCCGGCTCTCCCGACTATGGACACACTTAAATATACTTGGAAGCGTGCAGCGCCCGGCTCTTGGCTGGCTATGGACATGCTTAACTCACTATAGAAATAATCATGCACAGAAACAGTTTTCTGAATGGAAGTCAAAGACGGAGCGCTCACTCTCCAATTCTTTGAGCCACTCCGGGCTAAACCCCCCTAGGGGGAAGAGCCCCCTCCTTTGTCCCAGTGGGTTTTTATTGAGAAAGTAGTCACAGTTTGTGGATTCACAGTCTGGCAGAAGGGATCAAAGGGAACATGTATCTTACAAGGATGCTAACAGAGTTTCTGTTGTGATTCCGGGCAGAGATTGGAGTTTTATCATATGCAAAGACTATAGGTTTCAAAGGTTTCCTGACTGTGCCTTCAAATTCCAAGTTAATAACATCCTCCAGCAAACAGATCTCACAGGATCTTGCATATTCTTTGTCCCAGGTCTGATTACCCCGGGGGTCCGCCGTCTCCGGTCTGAGCTGCCCCTTCCTTAGGCTGTTTGCTAAGTAAGCCCTGGGAAGGGCTGGAGACAGAGGCAGCAAAGAGACTAGGATTTCTCACATCTGAGTACAAAGACTCAGGCTAAGAGGGGGCAGGGGTAGATGCCGATCACCCCTTCCTTTCCACAGCCCCTACATTTATTTCCACAGTCTCATGAGACTTATTCCACAGAGGCCTTTAAGAGATCAGCACCTGTCTTAGGTCCATTCCCTATCCTAGAGAATTGTTACCCATCATTGGTAACTGATCTAGCATTAAAGGCCAGGCACAGAACAGGTAGCATTCATGCCAGGGGAATAAGTTTTGTCTCCTTAGTGGCTCCTGATCCAGAGGTCTCTCACTCAGCCTAAGTCACAGGGGGTCACAGCTTCCTGAGACCAGGCAGGGTGGCCCTCAACAGTGGTCCCCAACAATGCTCACTGTAAAAAAATAAAAATTCAAATACCCTAAGACAAGTAAAAACTAAAATCTTCTACAACCCCACACCCTTGAGATGACTATTGTTTAAATTTATAGTACATGATTCCAGAACTACTTTCTTGCTAATGGCAAGAGATAAATTATTACATATTAATGAATGGGTCAAAGCAACACTGGAGCTTTATTTTTGTAATGGTTTTACTTAAATTACATTGCATCAATTAAAATGGACAGTAATTTTTTTCCATTTCATTCATTTACATTATCATTCTATGGCTTAGAAAAATTTTTGCTACTTTAAATGACTGTAGCTACTTAGAACTTATATCTCTGTCCCATGACACACAATTGAATATACTTAAAATTTACTTAATTCAGCATCCAAATTCTAACATTATCTGTTCCCCTGGGGGAAATTAATGACCTAGTTTAGTGTAGGCTGTTTCTGGGTACAAACTGTAGTAAAAACTCACATATTTTTACGAATAAGAGATGTGTTTTTCTCAACACAATCCAATAAACTCAAATTCCCACATTAAAAACTTAATATACTAGTTTCTCAGTATCAGTGGGGGACATGATTCCAGGATCCCCCCCCCACTGATAATAAAAACAACAGATGCACAGGTTCCTTATGTAAAATGGTATACAAGGACATATACCATCAACCTCCTGCAGCTGTGGATTCCCAACCTCAGATCCAAAACAGTTACTGGGATCCAATCAAGATAGCAAAGTAGGTAATGGTATGCTCACTTCCTCCCATGACCACATCAAAATTACACCTAAATTATAGAAAAATCAACCTGAAGAACCATCTGAAGACAAGTTGAACAGAAGTCCTATAACTAATGATATAAAGAAAAAGCCACAGAGAGACAGGTAGGAAGGGCAGAGATGCAAAATGGGCTAGCCCCACACCCAAAAGTGGCAGTTGAGAATTGGGAGGTATATCTCAACTACAGAGGGGGGTCTTGGCTCCACACTGAGCTCCCCCACCTAAAGCACTACGGCCAGGAATAGGAGCCACCATAACATCTGGCTATAAGAATTAGCAGGGATTCCATCCATCCAGGTGAGTCAGAAGGCTGCTGGAAACCCAGGTATCTTTTTAAGGGCTCCTGCACACACTCACCCACTTGCAGGCACACACCCTGGGTCCTGCCAGAGGGTCAGCAGTTCAGAAGGCACCAGAGACATTGGGGAGAGGTGTGTGGTTTCAACTAGAGTTGAAGGGACAGCCACCATTGTCTCTGTGTTGAACCTTCCTCCCATACAGCTGGCAAGTGGCACCACATTTCCTCTGTCTACTCCTCACCTCACATGGCCAAATCTGAATTTGTATTAGCCTGTGGCAAACACCACAAGCCCCATCCTGATGACTCCGCTCAGACCCCACCCCACCCAACAAACTACTGCTAGAGGCTCTTTTGGCACCACAAAGCCAATCATGGCCTATGCTACAGATTTTCTTTAAAAATCTCTCCAAGGTCTGCAGGCCCCAGTCGGGCAGCAGCTGGTCTTGGTGTGCCCTGTGCCTTTTTCTGAGTGGCCACAAACACAGCACTGTTCTCAAATCTAAATCTGCGTTAACCTGGTAACACCACTCACCCACCCTGGGGACTCCCTGAGACCCGCCTCATACAACTCAGGTACCAGCAGAGGCTCTTTCAGTGGCTGTGCCTCACCAACAGCCAGCAGATGGTAGCAGGCCTCAGTGAGCCCTGTGTCTTTTGCTAAGCAGCCCAGGCCTGGTACTGGTGGCAGCTGGCCTTGGTTTGCAGCATGGCCTTTCCCACATACCTCCACAACAGCACACCCTAAGGGTGGTCTTGGCATGCACCAGAGCCAGCTGAGATGAACCCTAGTGTACAAGCTCAGCAGCTGTATACTGTGATCATAGCCAATCCTCACAGTTAGCCTGAGGATCAATCCCTCCCACTGAGGTTTCAACAAGAGTCAAGACTTAACTACAACAGGAGGGCACACACAACCCTCACAAGGGACACCCTTGGAGCACCTGGCTCAGGTGACCAGGAGACTGCACCCTTGGGCCCCACAAGACACCCACTACACAAGGCCTCTCTACCAAGATAGGGAGATGTAGCAGCTCTACCTAATACCTAGAAACAAACACAGGGAAGCTACCAAAGTAGGGAGAACAAAGAAACATGCCCCAAATGAAAGAACAGGAGAAATGAACAACAACAACAAAAAAAAACCCTAAACTAAACAAAATACAGACAAGCAACCTACCAGAAACAGAGTTCAAAAGACTGGAACTTAGTAAGAACATCAACAAGCAATAATAAACATAATAAAGAACACAGAAACCATAAAAAAGAACCAGTAAGAAATGAAGACTATAACTGAAATAAAGAATACACTAAAAGGGATGAACAATGGAGTATATGAAGCAGGGGACTTAATCAGCCATTTGGAAGATAAGGTAGCAGGAAACAACCAATCAGAACAGCAAAGAGAAAAAAGAATTTTAAACAATGAGTATACTTTAAGACACCTCTAGGGCAACATCCAGCATAACAACCACCACATCACAGGGTACCAGAGTAGCAGAGAGAGTGCGAGGGACTGAGAACTATCTGAGGAAATAATGTCTGAAAACTTCCCTATCTGGAAAAAAAAAGACAAACAAGTCCAGAAATGTAGAGAGTCCCAAACAGGATGAACCCAAAGAAGCCCACACCAAGGCACATCATAATTAGAATAGCACGCAGGGTGTCCAACCTGTGGCACATGGGCCACATGCAGCCCAACACAAAATTGTAAATTTACTTAAAACCTTTTTTTTTTTGCTCATAAATTTTCATTAGTGTTTATGTATTTAATGTGTGGCCCAAGACAACTCTTCTTTTTCCAGTGTGGCCCAGAGATGCCAAAAGGTTGGACACCCCTGATAGGGTAAAGACAAAGAGAAAATCTAAAAAGCAGGAAGAAAAAGGCAGTTAGTTAGCTATAAGAGAATTCCCTTAAAACAATGAAACTAGACCACATTGTTACACTATATACAAGAATAAATTCAAAATGGTTTGAAGATCTAAATATACCACCCAAAACCATAAAACTCCTAGAAGAGAACATACGCAGTAAACCCTTTGACTTTGCTCTTAGTAACATTTTTTCCTTATATATCTCCTCTGGCAAGGGAAACAAAAGAAGGAATAAACAAATGGGACTACATCAAACTACAGAGTGTTTTCACAGCAAAGGAAATCATCAACAAAATGAAAAGACAACCTACCAATTGAGAGAAGACATTCACCAATAAAATATCTAATAAGGGGTTTAATATCCCAAGTATATAAGGAACATATACAATTTATCACCAAAAGAAAACTAAATAGACATGAAAAGATGGCCAACAGACGTATGAAAAGATGCTCAATGTCACTAATCATCAGAGAAATGCAAATTCAAACCACAATGAGATATTACCTCATACCTGTCAGAATGGCTACCATCAATAAATCCACAAACAACAAGTGCTGGCGAGGATGTGGAGAAAGGGAAACCCTCTTTTGCACTGTTGGTGGAACTGTAAATTGGTACAGCCATTATGGAAAACAGTGTGGAAGGTTTCTCGAAAAATTAAAAACAGAACTACCTTTTGACCTAGTGATTTCACTTCTGGGTATTTATCCACAGAAATCCAAAACAGTAATTTGAAAAGATAATAAGCACCCCATGTTCATTGTTGCATTATTTATAATAGCCAACATATGAAAGCAACCTAGTAGTCATCAATAGATAATTGGATAAAAAAGTTGTGGTTCACATGTACAACTGAATATTAGTTAGCCATAAAAAAGAACAAAATCTTACCATTTGCAACAACATGAATGGACCAAGAGGGTATTATGCTATATGAAATAAGTCAGAGAAAGACAAATTCCATATGATTTCACTTACATGTGGAATCTTAAGAACAAAATAAACAAACAAACAAAGAAGACACAGACTCATAGATACAGAGAACAGATTGATGGTTGCCAGATGAGAGAGGGCTGGGGGGATGAAAAAGGTGAAGGGATTAAGTACAAACTGATAGTTACAATATTCAGGGGGATGTAAAGTACAGCATAGGAAATATAGTCAATAACATTATAATAACTATGTATAGTGCCAGGTGGGTACTAGGCTTATCAGGGGGATCACTTCAGAAAATATATATATGTCTAACCACTATGCAATACACCAGAAACTAATATTGAATGTCAACTTTAATTTTTTTAATGTTTTTAATATAAAACAAAGAAAATACTGTTTCAATGCAGTTGTTTGAATCTGCATATGCAAAACCCAGGGATAAGGAGAGCAAACTATATATTTTTAAAAATCCACATATAGCCCTGGATAGTGTGGTTCAGCAGACTGAGTACTGCCCTGCAGACCAAAAGGTCACTGGTTTAATTCCCAGTCAGGGCACATGCCAGGGTTATAGGCCACCACAACTGATCGATGATTCTCTCCTTTCTCCCTCCTTTCCCCTCTCTCTGAAAATAAATAAAATGAAGTGAAGTGAAATAAATAAATAATAAAACATCCATGTATAAGTGGACCTATGCAGTTCAAACCCACATTGTTCAAGGGTCAACTGTATTCTAAAGTCATTCCCAACATCATAACTCTTTGAAATGAATGAATTCTTGAGAAAGTTAGCTCTTAGAGAGTAGGCAGCTGTAGCTGCCACACTTAATGTGTTCTGCTAGAATTAATGTTAAAGTACAACTTACTAATTGGTTTAGAATGTTTTATTTTAAATTTGCAATTTTCCTATATTTTGAAAATGTGAAAGGTACTTTTTTATTAAAACAAGTAAAAGGACTAAATAACTGTGTTATGCTATAATGACATTAGACCCTCTAAACTTTTTAGACATTCCAAATCTTCTAGACCAGTGCTCAACAGAAATATGTGAGCCACATATGTAACTAAATTTTCTAGTAGCCACATTTTAAAAAGTGAAAAGAAACAGGTGGTGTTAATAGTATATATTTAACCTAATTTATCTAAAATATTATCAAACTTGTAATATATTTAAAATATTATCATTCAAATTTGTAATCAATATAAAGAACTTGGCCCTGGCCAGGTAACTCCGTTGGTTACAGCATCATTCTAATACACCAAGGTTGCAGGTTTGATCCTTGCTTAGAGCACAAACAATCAAACAATGAATGCACAAATGAACGGAACAACAAATTGATATCTCTGTCTCTCAAAAAAAAACCTAAATAAAAAATTTTAAAATATATATAAAACTTAATAAAATATAATCACTGTTTTCTTCCTATTAAGTGTTCAAAATCCATTGTGTATTTTACATAACAGCACACCTCAATTCAGGCTAGCCCATGTGGTCAGTGGCTACCATATGAGACAGTGTAGCTATAGACAATTTTTTTAAGATAACATTTACTGTATGTCTTTTCAAGCATTCTGAAATTACAAGGACTATAGTAGACTGTCAGGTATTTTCACCATAGCATCTTTGCAGTATATATTTGTTACAAGCATTTTTGCGGTAAAACTAATTGGCTATAAGGCAATTTTGCTATAAAAAAAAAGATAAAATAACTGGTTGCCAGTTTGGGATTTTTGTTGCTGTTATTGTTTGGTTTCATTACTCCACTGATGAAGTTCATACTGTTACTCCCATTTTTCTATTCTATATAAATCTTAGCTAGACTTCATAATGATCTATAAAGTGACAAGTAGAGGTAGTGGCATCTAAAATAGCACTTCTTTCAAGTGATGATGATGATGACCAAGCTGGTCTCTTTCTTTGGGAGCATATAGTTGAGCTCACATTTCCCACAGAATGAAGACAAGTGCTTAGTTACAATCCACAAAACGAAATCCGTTATTGGTCCAATACTGCCATGAATCTAAATACATTTTAAATGCATATAAATATTTTATATTCCACAGGTATTATTTTTTTAAGATTTTATTTATTTATTTTTCAAGACTGGGGAAAGGAGGGAGAAAGAAAGGAAGAGAAACATCAATGTGTGGCTGCCTTTCGCAGACCCCCAACTGGGGTCCTGACCTGCAACCAAGGCATGTGCCCTGACTGCGAATTGAACTGGTGACCCCTTGGTTCACAGGTGGGCATTCAATCCACTGAGCCACACCAGCCAGAGCTTCACAAGTGTTTTTAATTTTGTTACTCATTTTTCATGTTTTATTACATCCTTTTTAAGGTCCGTTTTGTTGTGATTTTATCTTTTTCATGGCAAAATTGCCTTCAGCCAGTTATTTGGTGAAAATGTTTGTGGCAAAAACACTTGCAACACAGTTGTCTACAGCAAAGATGATTATGCTGGAAGTACCTAGAACTGGGGCAAACAGGGTCAAGGGAGAGGTTAAAGAACTTGATCAAAATCATATAGCAATTAAGTAATGTAAACAGTGGAACTATTGCAAACCAGCTGGCCTCTCTGACTCCAATGTTCACACATAAGCTCTTCACTCTTCCGTCTCCTGTTCTAACAGTATTGCTCTGGAATATCAAATACAGAGTTCAACATCATGGACACAGTTGCTGTCAAAGCAAACTTATACTGGCACACCACTACTGGCGCTTATATGAGTGAATAAAAATTTTGTTAATGAAGGGAACTGATATTCTAATGAGGACTCTGAACTAGTGAGGTGCCCCTCATTCTGCCCCTGCAGGAAGTGCTTTTGACTCACTCACTAAGAATGTCAAGGATTCAAGATTGAGGCTGAGGGGAAGAGGAAGCAAGGAGTTTGCTAGCCTCAACTCTTTTCCACCAGTAGTGAATAACAGTTCCTGTTGCACTGCTTCCTACTAGTAAATTAAGTTTTGAAAAGTTTTTACCAAATTGAAAAAGGACTTAAAAAAGTTATTAAAAAAGGATTCTGCGTTAGGAAAATACAAAAACACGTGTAACAAATGACCGAATTCAGGGTGATAGTTATCTCTAAAGGGAAAGGCAGGAATGGGACTACAGAAGGACTTACAGAGAACGTCAACTGTATTTATAATTTCTCCTCTTTACTGGAGAGTGGGTAATACCAGTGTTCTTTATATAATTCTCTACACAGCTTTTGAATTCATCAATATTTTATAATTTAAAGATTTTTTTAAATCTCAGTTTTTAAAAATCCTAATCCAAGGATACGTTTATTGATTTTAGAGAAACAGGAAGAGAGAGAGAGAGAAGAGAAAGGGAGAAACATCGATCATCTGCTTCCTGTACATGCCCTAATGGGGGATCGAACCCACAACCTAGGTTTGTGTCCTGACCCAGAATCAAACATCCAAACTTTTGGTGTACAGGAGGATGCTCCAACTAACTGTGCCACCCAGCCTGGGCTAAGTCTCATTGTTAATTGCACTCCCTGATTACTCAGTGAAACTGGGTGTTTTAATTATGTTGTTTCTCTTTTGGAAACTGTCCATACTTTTCTGTTTACAGGTTGAGTTTGAACCTTCTACTATGTTTCTGCATATTTCCCTTGCATCTTTAAGGGATACAAGTAGAGGCTTATTTCATTTAACATTATTAAAAAAATACTTTTGAGAGACACAATTTGACCTGAATGCTTATCCTGTATCCCACATGTACACATTTTGGAGACAGAATTTCAAGAATTATCTAATACTAAAATCTTATCTCTGTGCCAGGAAATAATTTCAGTATTATCTTTAATCCCCTATAACATTTTTAATTTACATAAAACATTCACATTAATCAACACATTCTTGTACACATTCTTCCATTACAATTTTCCTTTTAGTCTGAAAGAAATGAAAAGGACTAAAGGTTCACTGATGGCAACCCAGGAGAGTCCTATGAAAAACAAAAATCTATTTGATTTTTTTTCTCTTTTGGGAAGAGGACTCACCTCTCAAGCACTGTCAAAGAGAGACACACACAAAGAGTACTTATACACAAGAATAATTTGAGAACAAAACCACAACTGAAATTAGTCAGCAAAGTGAACATAATTAAACAAGTACACAAATATTTACTGAATGTTTCTATACAACAGTGATAAAGTGCAAAAAGCAGATCATATATATCAGAATTAAACAGATTATAGTACTATCTTTATTGAATACTGACACACAAAAGTATTACCTTGCAAATAATCTGCCAGGTCTCCACCATTGCAATACTGATATATATATATAAAAAAAAAAAAGTAATTAAAATAAGGACACCAATTTAAGGTTAATTCAATCCATTATCAGTTAACTTTAATTAAAAATTCATTTGTATATGATGTAAATCTAGTCTGAAAAACATAAGAATTATATAATCAAAAATTTTAATACTATTTTCCTTATTAAATAGAATCTCAATCACTGAATCAATTTATTAATTCAAATTTTCAAATCTGAAAATTTTCTACTCTTCAAGGGAATATTAATCAAAAGGAATTTGAAATAAATTAAACAGGAGCTTGTATACCACCTACCTCCATCACCAGGAAGACAGAGTTGGGTAATTCCTAAAAAATATACAATATTAAACATCATTTAGATTAGAAAAAAATTAAGCACAAATTTAATACATAACTTCAACAAAAATACAATTCTTTCCCATTACTAAACAAGTAAAAAGAAATCACAAAATTCATTAGCAAGTGAATTTCAAATCCCCAACACAATGACTTAAGCATCTCAGCTTCCAAGCCAAATCAGGTTTTGATGACACCAAGGTACTCATCAAGAAGTTCTGTTCTGTTTGCGGGAAGAACTCAAGAAAGCCGAATCTTTTGGTTATGGTTATGGTCCACCTATCAATGGTGAAAAACAGGGAGGACGCTCTCCTCCTCAGAGAGCACTCCTGCTCTGGAAGTTCATGATCGGGGGCAAGGGCTTGCCATCCTCCCCAGCAACCTGACAGGCACAGTCTGATTTCTGGAATACATGATCCAGGACACTTAATTGTTTATTTTTCTAGTTTTTATGTTTATCTGGAAGCAATCACGTTATCTGGGAATTTTTGGCAATATCCTTGAAAATATTTCATCACATCTTGGGAACAGACTGATCTTAAGGAACTGATTTGAGGAATTTGACCCAGCCTCTCAAATTCACATAGCTCCAGTTCTGCTGCCTGGTCAGGCAATCCAATGACACATTAGCTGACTCTTCAATAACAATTTTTATAATGCTAATTAAATTTTAAATCGGGCTTTCCTACAGCTAAACTTGAGCCACTGTTCAAATGTGATTCAAGAGATAGCCCTTTCAAGTACCACTTGGCTTCACCAAGATCCTAAATTCAGGAGTAAGGAATTCTACAGGAAACCAGAGGAGGACCAGGGCAGAAAGGGGACAGGTCTAGTGCAGCGTTCCTCAGAGTGAGGTTCACAGTCAGTGCCAGTCAGTGAATTATCTGGTACTGGCTCCCAATGAAATAACTACAGAAACTAGGAGTGAGAATTTTTAAAGGTTTAAAGTAAACCAAACAAAATAATTTTATGTCTGCTGACCCTAATAATAAAAACGTTAAACATCTGTTTGTAGCACCTTTATTTCACTTTCATATTAATTCAGTTTTATTGGATTTTATACAAGTATCAGTTCACACAGATTAAAAATAAAAACAGGTGTCTCACAGTAGCCGGGTTACAGCACTTCTGTGGTACAAGGAGCAAACAAGGGCTGCCACTGAGTGCTGTCTCATGTCCACCAAAGGATGGGGCCACGAGTCAGGACCTGGATGAAATCATGTCCTTCAAGAGACTCAGTGACATAAGATGGCTTATTTCACTCACTTCCCAAGAGGACTGGGTAAAAAATTGAAATGTATCACACCCAATTCTTTGACCCCCGCCCCTCAATGGCACACGCAAGTTCAAAAGAACGGCATCACCTACAGCTCTGTGCCAGGGACATGGAGGCAGGCCGCAAGCCCAGCACAGGCCTGGCTTCAGAGCAGCAGCCCTGACAAGTCAGAAGGAGGCAGAGAACAGCCCGAGTTCAGCAGGCTAGGAGAGTAAGTCTGTTAGAAAGAAATACTTATTTCCTTTTCTCATATAAAAACAAAAGAAATTTTTGTTTTTGTTAAGTCATCTCCATTGCCAACTAGTCTTAATCACAAAACCTGATCAAATCCACACCAAACTTATCCTATCATCCCTAAAAATATCAAAAAATCATTAAACCTAACTTTCAACAGAATTTTCATCTTCTCAAGTATAAAGAACAAAATATTATCTAAAATCAGTATTATTTAATCAGATAATAATACCCTATTCTAACTACTGAAGAGAAAAGAAAGCTAGGAATTCCTAAGGGGAGGTTAAACAGCCATGAAGAACGTCTGTTCACTCAGCACGAAGAAATCAAATTTCTATCTTAGTATTCACAATTTGGGGGTTATACACAACCACTTAGTTTCCCCCACTCATTCTATAAATAATAAATAAGATAGAAAAAAAGTATTCATTTTTTTAAATGAAATAATCACATCATCTATAAACAGACTGAAGCTCAAATGGTACTGGGCACTAGAGAAGAGCCCTTCTGTCCCACTCCCTGACCTTGGAGAACAGAAAGGGCTGGAGGGTAAGTCCTAACACCAATGGCCAATGAATCAATCAGTTGTGCCTGTATGATGAAGCCTCCATAATTGCCCCAAAGGACAGGCTTCTGAGAGCTTCCAGGTTAGTGAACACATGGAGGTTCTATGAGAATCCCACATCCCAGAGAGCAGACCTTGTTTTATGCATCTCTTTCATCTGGCAGTCTGAGTTATATCCTTTAGTAATAAACTGATAATCTGGTAAATAACATGTTTGTCTAAGTTCTGTAAGCTGTTCTAATAAATTTACTGAACCCAAGGAGAGGCTGGTCAGAAGTGTGGTAGACAGACCTGAGCAGAGCAGGACAATGGGCCAGGAACAGAAGGTCACCAGGGCGGAAAGCCCCCCAGTGCCTAGCAATGGGCAAAAGTGGTAAACCAAGGACCTCGCCACCTGGGTGACCTTTCCTCCCACAGCATACCACTGGTCATGCAGTTTAGACCTTCTAACCTTTCATATCACTGGTCATGCAGTTCGAACCCTCCACTGACCTTTCCTCGCCAGTCATGTTGCTAGTCACAAGGGTTAGACCCTCTTAGAGAAGGAACAAACAATGGGGCTAGAGAACAGCCCTTAAGCATTAAGCCCCCAGGACAATGAGGTTCTGACTCACATCAAATACATCTAGGCCTTAGTTGTGCTTCAGCTCCAGGCCCAGAATAGCAGCAAACAATATCACTCTGACCTCACGACCAGCTGCACTGACTAATGACCTACCCTGGCAACAAATTATCAGTGGAGATCTTGAGCTGGAAAGGACACACCTGAAAAGTTGATGAATATTCTACTGAGATCCTCCCTTGGGTCCTCCCCTAAAAATCTCTGCCCTTAAAAGCCCTCAGGACAGAGGACTCAGGGCACTCTCCCTCCCCGGCCTTTCCCTCCCGCTTTACCCACCTCCTCCCCACTCCTGCCCCAGGCATGTTACCCTCACTTTTCTCTCTCCTAAGCTCCAAGAGCCCTTCTTTTGCCTCTGTAACTTGTTTCCTGAGCCCATTTCTTCTACTGCTCACTTCCACCTGTGACTTTCTAAACAAACTTTTGCTTACACAGGGTCCAGCACAAATAACACCCCCTTTTTATTAAAAAGGATTTATTAATCATGCTTATGATTTATTCTGTAACATAAAGCACCCTCAAGCACACCATGTGACATTTTAGGTGTTCAAATTAAAACTATAAATTATTATGCCCATATTATTACCCTACCAACCACACTCAAGCAGGTGTTACTTCTGACAGAGACTTGGCTCTGAATTCTTTCCTAGCCAAAACTCAAGTACCAATTGCTGAACCAAAGTCCAGTCTGACCCCACTGGCCTAACACCTGGTACCATTCTTGGTGCCAATCTCATTGCCAACAGAAGCACTGGCAATGACCTAAACTTTGTGATTAGTGTCCAAAGGGGGTGGAGGGCTAGTCTTGTGGTACTGAGCCCTTAACTTCTATGATCTGATGCTATCTTCATGTTGATAGTGTCAGAATTAGGTTAATTGCTTGGTGGTATTGGAAAAAACAAGCTTTCAACCATAAAACTGACCTCAAATGAATTTGTAAATTGATAACAAAGTACCCACCTAATCTGACCCTGATTTGCCCATAATTCTTAAAATTGCTTAAGTCCTACCCTCTTTTTAACAGTCATACAGAAGATATCACCCTCTTCCACAATGAATCACCCTTTCACTCTTTTACATACATATAAATAAATTCCAGAAATCGAAGATGTAAATATGAAAAAAAATGAAACCATAAGTACTAAAAGAAAACACTGGGGATCATTTTTATAATCTCAAGGTGGAGAAATCCTAAACATGATATAAAACCTGGAAATCATTAAAGAACAGACAGATAAATTAACTATATAACAACTTCCATATATCAAAAAGAGACCAAAATAAGACCAAAAAGAGAGAGAAAACATTTTAATACATATAACAAAGAGCTACCAACTCTGATTCTGTCTTCCTACCTCCCACAGGCAAAGTACCAAGTCCCCAAAACCCCATCTTCTACACTTCTTGCCAGTCTCTCCCAGCTTCTGCATTTCCACTGGGGCCATCACCACCCCAAAGCCTACTACAAGGTGGACCCAAATCCACTCTTGCCCATTCTCCATAGAGCAGCCAGCATTTGATGTACTTCAATAAACTCTTACGCCAGTTAATTTGTAATAGAGAATACTCCTTTCTATAACCACAATGGTTAAGTCTCATACTCAGATATATACTCCTGTATAGTCCATTAGTGACATAACAGTACCTGGAATACTAATGCATAATCAGAAATTACCCCAAGATTATAGAAAGCAAGCAAGCAAAGTGGGTACTCCCTACACCCCCCAAAAAAGAAAAATTGATTTTTTCTTAATTATTAAAAAATCGTTGCCCTGGCTAGTGTAGCTCAGTGGATTGAGTGTAGGCCTGCAAACCAAAAGGTTGCCGGTTCAAGTCCCAGTCAGGGCACCTGCCTGAGTTGTGGGCCAGGTCCCCAGTTTGGGGTATGTGAGAGGCAACCACACATTGATGTATCTCTCCTCTCTTTCTCCTTCCTTTCCCCTCTCTCTAAAAAATAAATAATAAAATCTTTTTAAAAAACTGTTTATTGCAAAGACTTAGAATACATAAACTTTCAAGGAAGAAAATTTTATAAATCACCTTTATTTCACCATCTGAAAGAGGCCCCATTAACATGCTAGTGAGCATGCTTTCATGAATCTGTCTATACACACACACCCAAAGAAAGTGTGTGCTTATTGGGTTTTTTTATTTTAATATAATCCATTTTCACCTGTTTATCTTCACCTCTCTAAGCAACCAGTTTACATCTGGCATGTATCCTTCCATACCTTTTTTCTGCTCATACAATCATAAGTTAAACACACACACACACTTTATTTTGAAAAAATGGGATATCATACATAAATGTCTGAATTTTGCTTTACTCAATAATATACTATATAAATCCCTCCAAATCAGCTATATATACAGGACTCTTTTTTAGTAACTGTATAATATTTCCTAGTGTGACTACTTCAGTTTGTTGAGCCATTATAAGCCTACAGAATGCTACACTGATTCTTGCACATATATCCTAAGTCTCATGCTTAGGGCTATGAGATAGATGCCAGGAATCCAGGTTGCTTAGTACAAGGGTATTTCTAATAGTAACAGGTATATGTCTTCATTCAAGTATTTTTAACCACCTACTATATATAAGACACTATTTTTGGCATTGAGGATATAGCTGCAAGCCAACAGAATTAAATGCCCTCTCCTCTTTAAGCTTACATTCTAAGAGGGAAGGTTTAGAAGACAGATAACCATCAAAACAAGTAAGTATACAGAGTGTGGTAGAGGGTGATTAAGATGCTTCCAGGGAAAAAAGTATGGAAGGAGGATAAATAGTGTGGGCAAGGGGGCTGCAGTTGTATTTAGGGTGGCTAAAGAAAGCTTATTGAAAACAGTGTTTGAGTAAAAACCTAAAAAAGCTTGGGAATATAGCTGTATGCAGACTGAAACACATCTGCATACAGAGTCTACCTGCAGGAGGAAGAGCCTAGGCAAAAGGAAAAAGAGAGCAACAGACCAGAGTGTGGAGAGCCTCAGGAAGGACAGGGGCCCACGTGATGAAGCAGAAGCAGCAAGGTGCAGAGGAGGTGGAGCTGGAGACAATAGGGTTTGGCTTCCATTCATAGAAGTGGGGAGCCACTGCGGAGGTCTGGCCAGGAGACCCAGACCTGCATTACCAGAAATACTTTATTTGCCACATGGGAGAATATTCTTCAAGGCAGGGAAACAAAATATCACCAAACAGCATTCCAAGAATATTCTAATAATTTTAATTTCTGCATGTGATACATGAAAATATTTTATACTTCCTCCCCAGTACCACTGTGAAGAATGACTACACTTTTTAATTTTGCCAGTTTGGAGGGTAAGAAGTGGTATCTCACTGTTACTTTAATTTATACTTCTCTGACTACTTGTTCATAAAGAGTATCTCATTTTAGCCATTTTTATGCCTATGATAACCAACAATTTATATCCTTTGCATACTTTCTCTTTGGGTTACCTTTTCCTTATCAACCTGTGAGAGGATTTATATGTTTTAGATATTAGCCTGTTATGTTTGCAACACACAGTATTTTCTCAAACTATTATTTGTCAACTGCATTTTTATTACGGTATAATTTACATATGCTAAAACAGACCAATTAAAGTGTACAAGTTGTAACAAATACATACAATCATGTAACTACCTTTTCAATCAAAATATATAACATTTTCATCACCCAAGAAAGTTCCCTCCTCTCCTTTGCCCTTAATCTCGGCTTCCAAGAGGCAGCCAGTCTTCTGCCCCAATTCCTGTCACCCAGGCTGAGTTGCCTCTTGCTAAAACTCACAAAAATAGAATCAAACAGTAGCTATATGTAGCTGACTTCTTTTTCCCAACATAATGTTTGGGATTCTTATGTCACGGCATGTATTGAGTCTGCTTCTTTTTATGGCTATCAATTTGTTCATGGTATTATTAGCCATAAAATGTTTGTTAAATTTTTACATGTCCCTACCGTTATAACTTCTGAATTTCTTCTCTTGATTTAAAATATCTATCTCTTGGACTATACATACAATATAAATACTGTTATAAAAATGTTATTATGTATTTTATACATTTAAGCCTTTAATTCATTTGGAAATTATTTTAGAAAGTAATGAGAATGGGGATTCAACTTTATTTTTTCTCAGATGTCTCAATGTTGCAGCAGCATCTATTATTTGAAGTCATCTTTTTCCCACTATGCTAAAAATTACCAAGATATGGATATTTATCCAGATCACTGACAGTCATGTACGTTAAGTATTCTTAACTGACAATATTTATCTTATGCCCATATTCTCAAAGATATGTAAGAGAGATGAAATTACTCTTCTGCTTTTAAAACTCATCCATGGCCTTGACTGACGATCACATGTGTCCCCTGTAAACCTCTCTGGCACTATCTAAGACAACTCACTACCTCACTCCTGCATGGCCCTCTCACTGGCCTTCTTCCAGTCACTCATACTCCAATCTTTCCTGTCTGCTTTTCACAGACGACTTCAACTGCTTGGGAAGCTTAGTTTATTTGCTCTTCTCCCACCTATACAAGCCTAACCTTCTCCTGCTCTTTCCTCAAGCTGTTTAAACATCCTTTCTTCAGGTAACTTTCCCTAGCAGTACAGAGTGGGCTGCCCGACTTCCTGAACCCCCATATGTTTCCTCCAAATCTCTCCTATAGTTTTCCCTTGCAGTGCTGAGCACATTCAGAATGGGTAACTACTTGCTTCATGTTACCTTCCCCAATCTACTACTGCAAGTTCCACCAGGGCGGGGATCATCTCTCTTGTGTTCAGCACCATACCCCTCTATACCTCATTAACTGACCCAACAAGTACTAATCATGAAGAAATCAGGAAGGAAAATGAGCACAGCAGAAGCATCACACAGCAGAAGCATCACAGAATAGCAATAGGAAAGTCACAGAAGAAACATGAAAAGTCACATAAAGCATAAAGATAGTCAGTGCACTACAAGTTACAAAATAAAAAATAAAACCTAAAGTATTCTTCTCCTAAGAGACTGTCAAAAAAAAAGAAAAAGAAAAACACAGATGATTATTGGTCAAAATAAATTGGTACAACCTTTTGGAAGGCAACATGGTAACATCGTTGACTAAGTAATCCCACACCCAGGAATTTATCCTACAGGAACACCTAAACAAACAAGCAAAGATGTATGTACACAGCTTCCCTGCAGCACTGTTTCTAATAGAAAAATAAAAGGAATAATGCAAATAGCCACAATCTGGTTTCAAGTAAATAAATTATCATTTAGCCCCACAGTATTATACTGATATAAGAAGATATCCTGTAAGGAGAATTGCAGTTCTCGCCTGGCTTGTGTGGCTCAGTGGATTGAGTACCAACCTGTGAACCAAAGGGTCACTGGTTCGATTCCCAGTCAGGCCAGGTCCCCCATTTGGGGGCATGCGAGAAGCAACCACATGTCGATGTTTCTCTCCCTCTTTCTCCCTCCCTTCCATTCTCTAAAAATAATAAAATCTTTTAAAAGAAAGTTGCAGTTCTGTAAAAATATTATTAATAATTTTCTCACAAGGAAAAGCTTAAAACCTAAATTACTATGGATTCATATATGTATTTAGAAAACTCTAAAAGAAATATAACCAACAGTGGTTATCTCTGGGAATTGACATTTCTTTTCTAATTTACTCATTTTGACAATGTTTAATTAATTATGGCAATATATTACTTTTGTAACTAGGGAAAATGTGTTTCAAGTGTAATGTAAGCTGCAACCTAATTTTTATAAAGAATGTCAAAAGTTCTCAGTTTTTAAAAGTATGTGAAAAAACTTCAGAAGGATCTTCAAAGCTAATGACCAGTAAAAATGATGCTCAAGTTGATAAAATTACTCTACTACTCTCTACAAACATACTGTACCCCTTAATAAATAGAATCAAGGAAACAAACTTGAAATATTAGATCAAGATTGTTTACTCCATAGTCAAATACTTAAGACTATACTCCTTTGACAGATATTTCTTAGGTGAATATTTATAAACTACAATAGTTCCAGTACTATACAACACACAAAATAATAAACATTTTCATGTAGTCAACTTGAAATTCCTGACTGTGTGATAATTCAGGGTTCTGAGTACATATTTCATTCTACAGACAAGGAGGATAACACTTAAAAATACTTTTCATTCCGATAGTCAAAATCTAAGTACTTAGAAAGCAAAACTTACTCTCCAAGTAAATTTTCCATGCATCTTAAAAGATGGGAAATTAAGTTAATATTATTTAACAATTTTTATACTAGGCACTGCCATGTACCACTTGGTGCCTTCTAACAACAGAAACCATGACAAGCCACACAAAGAGCTTTGAGGAGAACTGACATTTCAACTAGGGATCAGGAAATCAATTTAGTTTTGACTTCAGACTTCTTCCCACTTTGTTTCTATGATGCTTTGAATTTCTGAAATGAAGGAACAAGTTATACCAATTTAAACAGGTAATAAAATATACCCAACAGCACTCATATAGTCTGTGTATGGAGTTTAAATTGCAATTTTTCTGGAGAATAATCACAGTCTACAATTAAAGAACTTTAGCACTGTGCATGCTATTTTCCATGGTGATTCCAATTCTAGAAACTGAAATTCAAAGAAAAAATCAGATATGTTCAGAAGGTATACCCAGTGTAGGGCAAAAATGGGTTCACAGTTGAGTTAATTCTCATTATTTATTAATTATTGTATTATTTTCCATACATACAACAGTAAACCTACTTTTGCCCCATCCTGTATTATCCTCACTGCACTTTTCTATTACGGGAAAAACCTAAACATCTTACAACATGGGTTTAGTTAAATATT
>PVIA01014452.1:0-27007 GCA_004024845.1 Tonatia bakeri
CAGTCCCTCTTGCACAGTCTGCCACCATGCTGCAGTCAGCCCCACCCCCATGGTCCATTGCCTCACCTCAGTTTCTCTCCATCCACTGCCTTACTGGTCTGGTTGTTCTGTTTGACTGTTTCTTTAATTCTGTGGTTGTCAGAGTTCCATGCACTTTGATTTTCTGACACTTCTGGTTGTTTGTTGATTTTAGATTGGTCTTTATGCTCTTTTTGGTTGTGCGAGAAGGGTTTCCACCTACACCTCCATCTTGGTCAGAACACTCCAGAGTTTTATAATATAATATCAAAAATGTCCACTAGACAATAAAAATCAACTTGCCACATGATAAGAAAAGACAATCAACATCCATCAATGCTGAGATAAACAGATGTTGAAATTACCTGATGAGGTGAATACTGAAGCCCACTTTACCCTGATACCTTAACCAGACAAAGACATCACAAAAAAAGAAACTACAAACCAATATCTCTCATAAACTCACATGCAAAAACTCCAACAAAATATGAGCAAAATAAACCCAATAGTATAAAATAAAAATTATACACAAAACCAAGTAGGATTTATTCCAAAAATGCAAGCCTAGTTCAATTTTTTAAGATCAATCAATATCATCTACTATACCAACAAGTTTAAAGGAGAAAAATCCTATAGTCACATCAACTGATGCAAAAAAAACATTGTCAAAATCCAAAACCCATTCAAGATAGAAACTTCAGCAAACTGGGAACAGCGGAGAACTCCCTCAACTTTATAAAGAATGTCTACAGAAATCCTATAGGTAACATCTAACTTGATGGGGAAGGATTCACTGCTTTCCCTCTGGATGTCCACTCCTATCACTCTTATTCCACATAGGAATGGAAGTTCTAGCAACTGCAGTAAGGCTGGGCTGTAGGGGAGAATACTAATTATAGAGGGAGAAATTAAACTGCTCTATTTACAGATATGATGATTGTCTATGTAGAAAATCCAAAAGAAACTATGCCCATCCCCCCCCAAAAAAAAACAACTCCTCCTGGGGTTCAGCAAGGTTAGAAGCATACAATTGATCACATGTTTATATACTAATAATGAACATGTAAAAATTAAAATTCAAAATAATACTATTTACATTCTCTCCAAAGAAAATAAAATATGTAGGTATAGATATAACAGAGTATGGATAGGATCTGAAATGCTGACAATTACAAAACTGTTGTATGAAGAAAAATCAGTCAAACCTAAATAAATGGAGTCATACCATGTTCATGAATTATAACTCACAACATGATGAAATTAGTTCTCTCCAAACTGATCTATAGGTTCAATTCAAGTCCTACCCTAATCCAAGAAAGTTTTTGTTACACTTAGACAAGCTCATTTCTAAATCTGTATGGGAAAGCACAGGCAAGGGTAGGTAAAGCAACTCTGACCAAAAAATGAATGAAGAGGGAGGAATGACTCTCCTGATATTAAGACTTGCTCTGTAGCCACAGCAGAAAAGCCTTGTAGTTCCAGTGGGAAAGAGACCCAGAGATCAAAGGGACAGAACCGGGGACCCAGAAGACTCACCAATTACAGCCAACTGGTTTTGCACAAAGGTGCAAAAGCAATTCAAGGGAGGAAGGACAGCCAGCATTTCAACAGATGGTGGTGCAGTGACCAGACATCCATAGACAAAACAATTAGCCTTGCTCTAAATCTCATAAGTTATACAAAAATTAACTCCAGTGGATCACTGACTTAAATATAAAATGTAAAAGGAATAAGAAACACTTCTAAAAAGATAAGAGAAAATCTTCAGGATGTAGGACTAGGCAAAATATGCTCACACTTGACATTAAAAAAATGAGATCATATGGTATTTGTCTTTCACCTATAAATGGAACCTAACCAACAAAACAAACAAGCAAAATAAAACCAGAAACATTGAATTAAAGACCAAACTGACAGTAACCAGAGGAGATGGGAAGGAAGGATAATGGGGAAAAATAAGTGAAGGCCCATCAAGGAACATGTATAAAGGACACAAGGACAAAGCCAAAGGGGGTAAGTTTGAGAGTGGGAGGAGGGGATGGGTGGGGCAGGAGGCCAAGGTGGGGTGAAAATGGAGACAACTGTACTTGAACAACAACAATTAAAAAAAAATGATCCGTAAAAGCTAAATTGATAAATTGGACCCATCAGATTAAAATCTTTTGCTCTGTGTTAGTCTCAGTTAAGATGACAAAAAAACAAAAACTGGAAGAAAATATTTACAAACTACATATCAAAAAAATGACTGCTATCTAGAATGTATACAGAGTTCTTAACACCCAATAGGAAAATCCCAACAAAGCAATTATAAAATGCACAAAATATATGAACAGACATTTCACTGAAGATACTAGTTAGCAAACAAATGCATGAAAAGTTATGTGACCCCACTAGCCATTGGGGAAATGCAAAATAAAATAACGATTGACTATACCTACATACCTATCAGCACCAAATGCCAGGAGGTTATGGAGAAACCAGATCCCTCATAGATTCTGGTGGGTGTTTGAAATGGCACAGCTGCTCTGCAAAGTACTTTGATAGTTCTTTTTAAACTTAAAAATGAAATTACCAGAATATCCAGATTTCATTCTTGTGCATTTATCGCAGAAAAATGGAGATAACATTCACATGAAAACTGGTACCTGAATATTTATATAAGCTTTATTTGTAATAGCTAAACACTGGAAATGGCCCAGATAGTTTTTGATGAGTGTTTGGATAAACTGTGGTACATCTCTACCATTAAATCTTACTTATTAATAAAAAGAAATGAACTGCAGGTAAACACAAAACTGTGATGAATCTCCAGGGAATTATGCTGAGTAAGGAGAAAAACTGATCATAAAAGGTTTCATACTGTGTGATTTTATTTAAATGACACTTTTGAAATGAGAGAAGTATTGAAATGAAGAAGAAACTAGTTGTTAGGCGCAGGAACTGGGTGGAGGGAAGGAGATGGGTGTAGCTGTGAGTGTTTAACATTCCTATGATGATGGATGTTCTGTATTTGGAGTGTATGCATGCATTATCCTGGCTGTGAAACTGTGCTTCACTTTTGCAAGATATTACCATTAGGGGAAACTGGATGAAGGACATGTGGGATTTCTCATTTTTTTCTCTCACAATTGCTTGTGAACCTACAATTATCTCAAAATAAAAATTTAATTAAAAATATCCTAAAATATAGCAATAAGACACTTTCACTGGCCAATCAGTTCCAGATCCTTCTCTCATCCCAGTACCTGGAGCTTCACTCCATGGTACCAATTCCAGACCCCAGAGTTAGTGGCTCTAATTAGAAAATGATGAGACATTATCCTCAAATATGCAAGGAACCCTTGTGTACTGTTGGCAAGAATGTAAATTGGTAGAACCACTATGGAAAATGGTATGAAGGGTCTTCAAAAAATTAAAAACAGACCTACCAAATGATCCAGCAATTTCACTTCTGGTTGTACATTAGAAGAAGATGAAAACAGAATATTGAATATCTGCACACCCATGTTCCTTGCAGCATTATTCACAAGAGCCAAGATGTGGAAGTATAAAGTATAGTATCTGTCAAAGATTGAATATATATATATATATTTCAGCCATGAGAGAAAAGAAAATTCTTCCATTTGTGACAATGTGTGAATGGACCTCAAGGACATTAGGCTAAGTGAGATAAGTCACAGAGAGAAAAACAAATACCATAAGATCTCACTTAAATGTGGAATCTAAAAAACCCAAACATCGAAAAACATTGGTTGCCAAGGGCTGGGAGATAGTTATCAGGACAGATGTTGTTTAAGGGTACAAACTTGCAACTAGTAGCAAATAAGCCCTAGAGATTTAACGCACAGTATAGTGAATATAGATAGCAATATTATATTATAATTATCAAAGTTGCAAAGAGACCAAAACTTAATTATTTCAACCACTGAAAAGAAATAATAATTATGTGACATGATGGAGGTCATAATTATCACTACAGTAACAATCTTATTACAATGTATAAAGGTATAAAATCAACCTGTTGTACACCTTAAATTTTCATAATGTTATATGTCAAATGTATTTCAATTTAAAAAATGCCTGTTAGGGAGTTAGCCCCAGGAAAGCTGCTGACAGCATAGCACTCCTGGACTCAGGGAAGGTGGTCTTTTAGGAGATTTGGGATGAAAAGGAGAGTTTGCCCCCAGGTCAGTGTTCTTTATGGAAGTAGTTACTTAAATTATTCATGAATTATTGCCTTCATCTCTGTCTGCTGATTCATCAGGGCTGAGGAGGAAGTTGCCAAGAACACATGTTTCTAGGGGAAAGGAGATAAAATGGTTGCAACAGGCACTGGTCAGAACACGCACCTGCCTGACCTTGATGCCCTCTCCTGAGGAAGCTGGGGTTTGCACCAGTCACCAGTGGTATTACTCTATAAAGCCCTGTCCCCTAGGGATATTGTCCACTGAGGTGCTAACCCTCTGGAATGTGCCCTGAGAATGGAATAGCAAGGATTCTGGGAAGTTTCTGCCAGGAAAGGGTGTCCTGAGGGAGATCTGGAACCTGCCAGAAAGTTGATCTCTAGCCTTGCTCACACATCATACCCATCATGCCCCTTAGCCCCAACCATGTTTAACACTCATTTCCTTTTTTTATTATTCATTCAACAAACATGGGTTGAGCTTGAAGGGTATGTGTCCATGGAAATCCTACTTAGAGTTGCATCAAAAATAACTGGGCTCCAGTGCTACCTGTACCACTTTAGAACTGTCTCCTTAGGTAAGAATTCTCCTTGCTGCATGACAACTTTCCCACCTGTCAAGTGGGGATAATGAGGCCCCCCACATGGCTGAGGGACAGTTAGAAGTGATTTATGGGAAGCACCTGACTCCATGCCCAGCTCAGTGCTTTTTTCACCAGTTCTGGTTGTTGGTTATTAGTTGTTGTCAGCCTTTGGTCTTAGCCTCTCCACATTCACTCCTGCCTTGTGTACCATCTTCTTCGATCAGCATTTGGGAAGCCCTCCCCTTTGTCCTCCTCCCACTTGATCCATGGGTCAGGGAGGGGCTCCATCCTATCTGGAACTTGTAAACAGGCTTTGTCAATCAGTAGCTGTATGCCTGCCTTTTCGTTTGGCACGCTAGCACAGTCTCATACCTGTCTGCAGCTCTTTATTCAGGGAAGATGCAATGTAAGAGCTGCTGGTGGCCTTCTGTGACTGCCAGGGACACGTCTGTCTGTGATTCAAGGCAAAAACAGGAAGTGGAGCCCAGAGATGGAGAGGAAATCAGAAACCTACCTGAAATTACTTAGGCACCTGTATTGAGTTGGTCCTGAGTCCAGATAAATCTCTATTTCATCATATGATGCAATTGGATTCCAGAATCTGTTTAAACAGTCAGGTTGAGGCTCTGTTATTTGGGAAACAATGATGGACAAGAGTAATCACTTGCCTTCATGCTTCTAACATCCCTCACAACCGTGTGATGGCCACAGGAATCAAAGCTGCTTACAGTGTGAGTCCCAGGAAAGGGAGGTTGAGCTACTCTGAGCCTGAACCCTGATGGAATGAGAGCTAAATGCTCAGATGTCACAGACCTTTATGAGGGCATGAGAGAGCTCTGAGTCCACATGATAGAATAATGCACATTTGTGAGCACATATACACATACACTGCCACTCACAGTACCAGGCCCACACGCTGGGACCAAGAATGACTTCATGGACAAGGCAGTGATGAGCAGAGCAATCAACTGGGAGAAGCACCCAGTCAGGAAGGGAGTGCTGGACAGCTATGAGAGGTGTTTCAGCCCAAAATGTGCAGGCAATGCCTATGGCTATCTGTGGAGTAAAACGGGCAATAAGAATGATGCTGCCTAGGCATTTGGGACCCCAGGCCAGGAAGCTCAGGCCTGAGCTGTCCTCTACTCTGAGCCTGCAGTCAGAGCCATGTGGCCAGGAAACAAGGAAACCACAAGGAGAATCCAGGCCAATCCACTGGGCCATGTCTATATTATACCCCATGATGCAAGGGGTCTTCTATTGAGATCGGGTCTATGCCTCTCTCTTCTTAAAAAGAAAGAAGACATGGCTTAGCTAAGGGTAGAAACCACTCTGAAATCTATAAGAGCTGCAGTGTTATTCTCAACCCTGCATACACACAGTTACCAGGATCTTAGGAGAATGAACACAAACAAAATGCACACCAGGCCCACCCAAACTTATTGAATCAAAGCATTGGGGTGGAGCCCAGTCACAATGAGATAAATGACAGGTAAATCATAGATGAAAGATAGATGATAGACAGAGAGAAAATATGCTGATAGATAACAAATAAGTAGATGGCAGATTAGATAACTAGATGATAGATAGATGAAAATAAAATAGGTCAACTGATGGTCATTGGTGTCAGTTTAATATCAACAGGAATTCCCAATTTGGGGTGCTGCAATGAAGGAAAATTTATCCAGTGCAAACACCTCAATAGTGATACAGCATGGCTGTGAAAATAGCATGGCTGTTAGGTGTTGGGGAAATGCAGCCTTGGGGCAAGGTGGCTTTAGGTTGAGGTCCTTCTTGCTAGACAGTTTTCTGTGTTGCCCACCTGATCTGCTTCACTCTGCACTGGTGGTTTGTTCCCTGCTGGTCTGCTCCCTGCTGGTATGCTCTGCTCCAGCGTTTTAGCTCCAGCCAGGAAAATGTAGTCTTCAGTCTCCAGTGCAAAGCGAAAGAGGTTTCCAGAGCCAGTGAGGAGCTGACTTATATAGACAGTAGTCTATGCCCCTGGTCCCTGATTGTTTCTGTCTTTATGTAAATGAAGACTCCAAATCTTTACAGTTTGATTGGTCCAAAAGGCACTGTCTTGTTTGGTCAGAAAAGAGCTGCTCGGATTGGTTGATGAAAGAGATGAAGGGGATATCGTTGTGCAGCTCAACTGGATGGGGTAAGCCTCAATTCTACTGGTTGAAATAAGACTCCAAGAACTCCTTTCTAAGGGCTGGCTCAGATGTCACAGACACAGTGCAGGCATTTAGTTCAGTGCAGGCTTTTCCCTGAAGTGCAGTTTGCATGAGAGGCCTGTGTGTAGAAATCAATGCTAGGTTCTGTGTTTCTTTTTGTTTTGCTTATTTGTTTTAAATTTGAGCCC
This sequence comes from Tonatia bakeri, assembly GCA_004024845.1. NCBI lineage: Eukaryota > Metazoa > Chordata > Mammalia > Chiroptera > Phyllostomidae > Tonatia > Tonatia bakeri. Next base: position 7,148 of record PVIA01014452.1, read on the forward strand.
AGTTAGCCACTAGGAGCCCTTCTGAGTTTGTATCTTTTTGCTCAGAGTCCACAGACAGTGTGAGGAGGGGGAACCAGGGAGGTCACAAACAGTGAAACTAGAGAGGGACAGAGACATCAAAATTCACAAAGCAAGCCCCTGACAGGCCAGTTCCCTGTCACAGAGCAGGGTTTCTACCTTTGTAACCTCCTCCATGGTCCCTGTCCTGAGCCCTGGGGTTCAGGGGCAACAGCAGGCACAGACACTTCTGTTCCTATCCTTGATGGACCCTAAACCATCTTCCTTGGGGTCCCTTGATTTTCAGTCAGAAAGAGCATTGAAGGCAGTGGCTAAGAGGCAGGCCTGGGCAGGGGTGAAAGTGACAACCATGCACTGTGTGTTCTGGCCTCTGTCCCATTCCAGTCTGTTGGGTGTAGTCAGGAGGTTCCTAGTTGTGATTGTATCCAGTTTCAGGCCTGCTGCAACTACAGCTTGGCTGAATTCTATCCTTAGACTTCCCAGCAAGCCACATTGCAAGGACATGGGCAGAAAAATTCCAAAATGACCACCCAGCACTGTCCTGCAGGCTGACAGAGGTTCTGGGGGATGCAGGGATGGTAAGGGTGGTGGTGGTGGGGGGGGCAGTATCTGGTTTATGACTGGAAGGCTTGTGGAAACTGCACATTTCCAGGCTCAGCAGCAGAGCAAGGGCAGGGTTGCTTCCTCTCCCAGCAGTCCCCCAGGATCCAGAGGCAACCTGGTCATGGGTAGCCAGAGTTGGCAGGGCCAACAGCCAGGGAAACTGAGGCCCCAGAGAGGAGCCAGTGAAAGCTAGAGATGATCATCACAACAATTGGCCTATGAGAATTTATTCAGTGGCCTTAATATGGTCAGAAGAAGTGGGGTAGTGGGAACATGGCACTCCCTAAATGTCTGGACCATAGCCTTTGTTTTCTCTCTTTGGAAGACATTTACAGTGAAATGCAATTCATAGAACCTTCCTTGGGAAACATGAAGAAAGAATGATATTACCACTAAAAATGAGCATTCCTGCATCCCAGACTCTATCCTACTCCTGTTATACTATCCCATGATGCCCTCTAGGGTTATTATAAGATATTTGGCACATAGAAGGTGCTTAATATCTAAGAGTTCCATCTCCCTCTTTCCCTATGATGATGGTTTGCTCAGAAAAACTTCACAACCGCTGGCTCAGGGTTGCTAGTTTTATGATTATCTCTTAGGAGGGTGTTGCCAGCATAGGGCATAAGTGGCCCTAAAGCACAGAGTGGGACCACTGCAGACTTTCCTGCACGGTAGATGGGTAACCCCATCAGAAAGCTGATCCCAGTACAAAGAATGCAACTTCTCTTTTAAGATATGGCTGCATACTCTCTTACACTCCTGTGTCAAGAGGAGGGTCTCACAGATCATCTGGGTGATTTGTGGCTGCTTTAACCATGGAGAAAGGCCAGTGACACTGCATGACTTCTAAGGCTGGATCACAGAAAAGAGTGCCTCATCACCTTAATTGCTGGAATACTCATCCTTACCTTCCAGGTAAGAGGTCTTGTTATTCTGAGGCCACCATGCTGGGAGAAAGTCCAAGCTAGGAAGATAGCCATGAATGAGCACTCCAGTTGACAGTCCCCACCAGGCTTGGTCTCCAGGCATCCAAGCATGTTGACAGAGCAAAAATGTCCTCTTTAAGTGGATCTCCCGCCACAGCTATTCCAGCTCCTAGCCATCTGAGTCACATAAAACTCTTTAAATTTTCCAAGCTGAAGCACTAGACATTGCAAAATATAGACAAGCTATCACCACTGTACTGTTTGAATTTCTGACGCACAGAACCTGTGAGAATCATAAAATTATAATTGTTTTAAATCAAAAAGTTTTGGGGTATGTTTCTATATGATAATAGATAAGCAGAATATAGGATCATTGGGCATTGGGCTCTAGGTTCAGGGCTTAACTCTGCCATGAATAGAATATGTGAGTCTCTTAATTTCATTCCCCCAGATACAAAAGAATTTTAGTTGATCATAAAACATAGATGACAAATATAAGATCTCATGCTCCTTCCCAAGTCCTTCCTGGGAAAACATTAGAAATATATTGAGTATAGCATTGCTTCCCATACTCATCTTCTGTATCCTCAAGGTAGCCCTCTTGGAAAGCACAGAAATCATTTGGACTTGCCATCAGTTGGTGGCCATGACACTCACTTCCAGAGTTTCTGTGATGATCAAGTGCACTTACTATACTTTCTGAGCCTGGTACACAGGTGCTATGAAGAGAGGGTCCCTTTCTGCCTTACTGTTGATCTGGGACATCTCATCTCATGTTATCCAGTTTTCAGTCTTGGATTACTCCCTCAATTCCCTTGGTTCTCAGGTCTCACACACAAACTGAATTATACCAAGGCTTTCTTGGGTCTCTAGCTTACAAAGGGCAGATGGTGGAGTTTCTCAGTCTCCATAGTCACATAAGCTAATTCCTCATAATCTCTTTCTCTCCCTCTCCTTCCCTCCCCCCCTCTCTTTCTCTCTCCTCCCTCCCTCCCCTAAAATGAAAAAATTTTTAAAGTCATCAGAGGGGTTCAACAACAGATCTGAGTAGGTAGAGCAAAGAATCAGTGAGTAAATTTGAAGATAGGGCAAATGAAACTATTGTGTCTGGGTGAGTTCCAAGATGGCAGCAGAGTAGCTGAAATCTCTGTTCACTTGCTCCCAGCCCCAGACTGGTCTTGCAGCTAAACTGCAGAGCAATCAGTTTGAAAATCCAGTTGAGTATGTGTGAGAGCATGTGAGTGAGCAAGTATGCAGGCATGTGTGCAAGTGTACAAGTGCCTGTCCATCTGTGAGGGCACTTGGGAGTGGATTGCCTGGGCTCTCCTGGTAGAATTGCTGTCACCACGACTGCCCAGCCTGGTGATTCTGGTTGCACAGGTTTGGAGCAGTAGCCATTTAGGTCATTTACAAAATCCTCCTCAGGAAGAATCTGCCAGAATCTGCCAGAATGACTGCACCTTGGCACACAGCATTGCTTTTGTGCCCTCCATGTGGGGCTGGGTCACACACCCCACCTCTGCCAGGAGCAAGGGCCAGGGGACTGCAGAGTAGCCAAGGAAGGGCTATTACCTCTGCAACCCTAGGCACTGCTGGAACTGTGACCTAGACAGAATCTGACTGAGGAAACTGTAGATCAGCCAGGAGCTAGGAGCACCAGAGTAGAGAGAGGAGGCTGGGGCAGCACTAGCTGCAGAGGCTGTGGCAGCAGCACAGTGACCAGAATAAGCCCAAGGCTGAGACTCACTAGGGGGAGTGCCCTGCCACCATCTTATGTTATAGTTTTGCTGCTGGACTCTTCTCTTCCTTCCCCCACCCCATCAGGATGATATGAGACTTAAAAGAATACAATTCATACAGGATATACAAAGTCTCTCTGGAAAAATTCCAGCGATCATCAATATAACGAAAATAGTTTGTGTGACATCAGTGGAACCTGGCAACCAAGGAGAGTGCACTGGGATGTGCATGAGTGAACAATGATGTCTTCACTGTACTAGGCAGTAGAGCAGTAGATCCATTGAGTGAGCATGTGTACTGTGTGGCTGTCACATTCAAAATGACTGAGTGAGTAGAGCAATGAATCTGCATTAAATTTTGCATTGAGTTTGAACATTCCTCTGTGGAGATTATGCAGACGATTCAGAAGGCCACAGCTATAGGAAACTGGTGATTGGCAGCTTCGTCATGACAATGACAATGCACCCACTCATGTATCACATCTTGTACTGTGTTTTTTGTCAAAACATCAAATCAACCAGGTGAGTCAGCACCCCCTACAGCCCAGATTTGGTGCCCTGTGACTTCTGGCTTTTCTTAAAACTAAGATCACCTTTGAAAAGGAATAGATTTCAGACCATCAATGAGATTCAGGAAAATATGATGAGGCAGCTGATGGCAATTGGGAGAACTATGTGAGGTCCCAAGGTGCCTACTTTGAGGGGGACTGAGGCATCATTGTCCTATGTAAAATGTTTCTTGTGTCTTGTATATTCTTCAATAAGTGTCTCTATTTTTCAGATTACATGGCTGGATAGCTTCTGGACAGACCTCCTATTATTATATTGATTTGGGAGAAACAGAGAAGTATCTGTGTGAGAGAGAAATGCTAATATGTTGCCTTCTGTACATGCCCCAGCTGGGAATGTAACCCACACCTAGAAGCCCTCTCAAGGCAGAGGCAGGCATGGTAAAGGATGAACCTCTTAGTCAACCAGATGGAGGAAAGTTCCCACCAACAAAGGGGCCAATGACAATCAGGACCCAAATACAGCAGGAGATCCACATAACCCACACAAAAGGACACTCCTAGAGCATCCATATTAGGAGATCAAGGAGTCTACACTGTGGGAGCTCTCTGCACTGGGGAGAGACAAAAAACACTGGAAATAAATGCATTATCTTTTTTTTTTTTTCCTTATAGGGGCAAAGTACAGGTTTTGTGTTTGCAGTTACCCACCTCGGGCCCAAGTGAAGGGAGGGCAGTGTGGACTGGAATCATATGAGGAGAATCTGGAGTTGGAGCCACTGGGGAGAGACTTGGGGGAGCAGCTATGGAACTTTTAGGGTCCTGATATACCTGGGCTTCATAGCAGCCATCTTTCTTAAGAAGAGCTAGCTCCTCCCAGGAGAAAAGAAATTACCTTACCCTTCTTTCTTTCTGCTGCATAGAATTCCATTGTGTAAATATACCATAGCTTGTTTGTTTTTTAATCCATTCATTTACTGATGGACACCTAGGTTGCTTCCAACACTTGGCTATTATAAATTATGCTGCTATGAACATTGGGGTGCATAGGTTCTTTTGGATTGGTGTTTCAGGGTTCTTAGGATATAATCCTAGCAGTAGAATTGCTGGATCAAAAGGCAGTGACCAGAGGGGAGAAGGGAGAGAATTTCATGGAAAAAGGGTAAAGGGTTTTCAGGAACAAGTATAAAGGACACATGGACAATAATAAGGGGTGGGTGTGGAAATGGGAGGGAGGTGAGGAGGGTTGGGAGGTTGGGCTGGGGTTGTGGAAAAGGCAGAAAACTGTACTTGAAGAATTAAAATTTTTATATTTTATATTATTTTATATTAAAATTTTATAAAAGAAAGAAATTACCTTACCCTGTGGGATACCAGTATCCCCATCATCTTGCCATACTCTGAAATTCTGTTCATTCCACATAGCAACTTTTTAATTCTTTTCTCAGTTTTGCTCTGTCTTAATGTTATGTTTGGTTTTTTATTTCTTTTCTCCCATCCTGCATCTTAACCTTTGCTGAGGAGACAGCAACACAAACAGAATCAGCGGTCATCAGATACTAGGAAACAGACTGATGCTTCCCTCTCATGGAAGAACCACAGGAACACCCTACCATCATCTGGCACACTCAAAATCTGGGCTCTTGAAGCCTAGTAGGGCTCCCATGATGCCAAATCAGGGGAATAATCCCAGACAGACTCAGATTAGTGGCTTGGAGAAGGAGGAACACACCCACTATCTTTCCCGAAGTCTGAAAGACACCTGCCATGGGAGATTCAGGAACCACAGCCTCCTGTTTTCACCAGAAGCCCTCTCAGAAATAGTTGAGTCTGTGAGTATTCTAAGATTAACAACAGGCCAGCAGGTGGAGACAGGCAGAGGCAGATCCTGTAGTGATTTGAGACATTTCCTGACACACAATTGGACCCAGTGCTGACCAAAGCCAGCTTTGCAGAGCAGCTTGGCACACCTCAGGCACAACCAAACCCATACAAATTAGCCAGTAACTGTGGATTACTTGTAGCTTCTAAAAGGCAGCCAGCCACCAAGGGCCAGATATAGACAACACCTAACAGTGGTTTACACCAGGCTCAGACATCAGAGTGGCATCCAAAGGGAGAAACCAGAAGACAAGATCTAAGCTGTGCTGCGACAAATCCACTTGATACTTTTTTTCATTATTTTCACTATTTTTTGTTCTTTTTCATAGCCTTTTTATTATTTTTTATCTACTTTTTCATTTTCTTTTATTTTTGGTGCTCTAATTTTCTTTCACATCTTCTATTCTACTCTTATCTTTTTATCATTCCATTGTTCCATTGTTCCCTTCTTCTCTCCTTTTATTATTTTTGTTAATTTTTCTGTATTCCTTTTCCTTGTTTTCCTCTTTCAATTCATTATGAGTATTCTCTTCCCCTTTTTCCTTTGGACTTTTCCTATTCCTTTTCCTTTCTCCTTTTTTCTACTATTCCATTTCTCTTTTTGATTTTATTATTCTTTGCTCTTATCATCGATGTTGCTGCAGTGCTTGAGGAAGGGGTTGCTTGCTTTGGTGTTATTTTTGTGTTAATTTGCTTTGTTCTGCCAGCACTTATCCAACAACATACAACACATAGTACAGATTTAGCCTCTTAGTCAGCCAGTCCGAAGGGATTTCCCACTAATGAATAGGCCAATAACAATCATGATCGAAATACAACAGAAGAGTTCACAAAACCCACACAGAGCACAATGCTAGAGCATGCAGCTCAGGAGATCAAGAAGTCTACACCACTGGGTCCCATAGGACTCCTAACACATAAGGTGACTCCACAAGACGAGGAGTCCAAGCAAATCAATATAATATATAGAAACAAACACAGAGACAACTAAAATGGGGGACAAAGGAACAACCCCCAAAATAAAAAAAGGAGGAATCTCCAGAAAAAGAGCTAAAAGAATTAGAAGCAAGTCGTTTATAAAACATAGAGTTCAAAATACTGGTAATACAGATGCTTAAAGAAGTTAGTAAGAACTAAATGGAATTTAGTGGAACTACACAAGCATGGAAAAGGACATACAGAATTTCAATAAGAACCAGTTGGAAATAAAAAATGCAGTATGTGAAATGAAGAACACACTGGAAGGAATTAAAAGCAGGCTAGATGAAGCGGAGGATTGAATCAGTGAGTTGGAAAACAAGGTAGAAAAAAACACACAATTAGAACAAGAAAAGGAAAAAAAGACTCAGAAAGCACAAGGATAGTTTAAGGGAACTGTAGGACAACAACAACAAGAAAATGTAATAATGTTCACATCATAGGCATTCCATAAGGAGAAAAATAGGAGCAAGGGATAGAAAACCTATTTGAAAAAATAATGACAGAAAACTTTGCTAACTTGGTGAGGAGAGAAGTCACACAAGTCCAGAAAGGATAGAGGGTCCCAAACAAGATGAACCCAAAAAGGCCCACTCCAATTGGCAAAATTTAACTACAAAGAAAGAATCTTAAGGCAGCAAGGGAGAAACTGCTAGTAACAAACAAGGGAGCTCCAATAAGGCTATCAGCTGATTTTTTAATAGAAACACTACAAGCCAAAAGAAATTGGCATGAAATATTCCAAGTAATGAAGAGCAAGGATCTCCGACCATAACTACTCTATCCAGCAAAGCTCTCATTTAAAATATAAGGTAAAATACAGAGCTTCCAGATAAAAGAAGGCTGAAAGTGTACATCTCCACCAAGCTAGCACTGCAAGAAATGGTAAAGGGACTGCAAGAAGAAGAAAAAGAAGGAGGAGGAGAAGAAGGAGGAGGAGAAAGGAGGGAGGGAGTTAGGGAGGGAGGGAGGGAGGGAGGGAGGGAGGGAGGGAGAGAAACACAGGTACAAAGGAAAAAAGTGGCAATGAATAAGTGCCTATCAATAACAACTTTAATTGTAAATGGATTAAATCCTCCAACCCAAAGAAATGGGCTTTAGTTCTTTTTCTCATCTTGCAAGATGGCGGGTGAAAAAACTGAGAAGCAGATATTAAGGAAGAAACCTGAAGCCAAGAAGGCTGATGCTGGTGGCAAGGTTAAGAAGGGTAACCTCAAGACCAAGATGCTTAAGAAGGGGAAGCCCCACTGCAACTGAAACCTTGTCCTAGTCAGGGGAATTGGCAGGTATTCCAAGTCAGCCATGTATTCCCAAAAGGCCATGTACAAGAGGAAGTATTCTGCAGCTAAATCCAGAATTGGAAAGAAAAAGAAGGAGGAAGTTATGGCTATTGTCACTAAACCAGTTGGTGGAGACAAGAATGATGGCATCTGAGTGGTTAAACTTCACAGAATGTCTACAGACTATCCTACTGAAGATGTGCCTTGAAAGTTGTTGAGCCATGGCAAGAAACCCTTCAGTCCGCATGTGAGAAACCTGTGGGCCAGCATCACTCCAGGGACCATTCTGATCATCCTCACCGGGTGCCACAGAGGCAAGAGGGTGGCTTTCCTGAAGCAGCTGAGCAGTGGCTTGTTACTTGTTATTTGTTAATTGAGTTCCTCTGCATAGAACACACCAGAAATTTGCCATCACCTTCTCCACCAAAATTGATATCAGTGGTATGAAAACCTCCAAGCATCTCACTGATGCTTACTTCAAGAAAAAGAATCTGTGCAAGCCCAGACACCGGGAGGGGGAGATCTTCAACACCAAGAAAGAGAAATACAAGATTACAAAACAACACAGGTTGATTAGAAAGCCATGGACCCACAAATTCTGCCAAAAATCAAGCTGTTCCTCAGCTCCAGGGCTACCTCCACTCTGTGTTTGCTCTCACAAGTTTGCTTCATGCTCATAAAATGAAATTCTAAATTTCTTTCTAAATTAAATAACTGATCTGTTTCAAAAAAAAAAAAAACAACGCAAGGGTAGCTGAATGGATAAAACATGACCTGCATATATGCTGTCTACAAAAGACACACTTAGAACAAAAGATACAAACAGGCTGGAAGTGAAATGATGGAAAAAATATTCCATGCAAATGGACATAAAAAAAAAAAAGCTTGGGTAGCCATACTTACATCAGAAACGGTACACTTCAAAATAAAGGCCATAACAAGAGACAAAAAAGGTCAGTACATAATACTTAAGGGAGTAATCCAATAAGAGGAAATAACTCTTGTAACATATATACACCCAATATAGGATCCCATAAATATATTAAAAATATTGGAGGACTTTAAGAAAGAGATGAACAGTAATACAGTCATTATAGTGGATTTCAACACCCCACTGTCAACAACGGATAGGTCTTCCAAGCAAAAAATCAATATTGCAGCATTCAATGATACTCTAGGTCAAATGGACTTAACTGATATTTACAAAACATTTCACCACAAAGAAGCACAATATACATTCTTTTCAAATGCACATGGATCAATCTCAAAGACAGGCCACATGGTAGGACACCAAATAAGCCTCAACAAATTCAAGACAATCAAATCATATCAACCGTCTTCTCAAATCACAATGGCTTGAAACTGGAGACCAACCTCAAGAAAAAAATCTCAAAAGCATTCAAATACATGGAGACTGAATAACACATTATTAAATAATCAATGGGTTAGAAATGAGATCAAGGAAGAAATAAAAAATTATCTGGAAAAAAATTAAAATGAACATACAACCCAAAACCTATGGACATAACAAAGGCTATCCTGAAAGGGAAGCTCATAGCAATTCAGGCCTACCTACAGAAGATAGATATACCTCAAATAAACAAACTAACCCTCTAGCTAAAAGAACTAGAAGAACAACAAAAAAGCCCAGAGCAAGTAAAAGGAAGGAAATAAACAAGATCAAAGCAGAATTAAATGACATAGAGAATAAAATTATAATTCAAAGGATCAATGAACCCAGGAGCTGTTTCTTTGAAAAGATGAACAAAATTGACAAACTATTAAGCAGACTCATCAAGAAAAAAAGAGAGAGGATCCAAATAAATAAAATCAGAAATGAAAGAGGAGAGATTACAAATGATACCACAGAAATACAAAGGATTGTTAAGAAATTACTATGAACAACTCTATGCCAAGAAATTGGACAACCTGGGGGAAATGGATACATTTCTAGAAAAATTTAATCTTCCAAATCTGAATCAGGAAGAGACAGAGCACCTGAATAGACCAGTAACAACTAGTGAAATCGAAGCAGTAATCAAAAAACTATTGGCACACAAAGGCCCTGGAGCAGATGGCTTCACAGGAAAATTTTACCAAACACTCAAAGAACTAATACCTATCCTTCTCAAACTATTCTAAAAAATTCAGGAAGAGGGAAGCCTCCCAAACTCTTTTTATAAAGCCAGTATTATCCTAATCCCAAAACCAGGTAAAGACACAACCAAGAAAGAAAATTATAGGCCAATATCTCTGATGAACGTAGATGCTAAAATCCTCAAGAAAATACTAGTAAACTAAATCCAGCAGTAGATTTAAAAGATCATACAGCATAATCAAGTGGGATTTTCCAGGGATACAAGGATGTTACAATATTTGTAAATTAACATATGTGATATATCACATATACAAAATGGAAGACAAAAATTACATGATCATATCAATAGATGCAGGAAAAGCATTTAATAAAATCCAGCACCAATTCATGACATAAAAAACTTAGCAAAGTAGGAATAGAAAGAGCATATCTCAACATAATAAAGGCCATATACTAAAAACCTACTGCCAACATCATACTCAATGGGTAAAAACTAAAAGTATGTTCCTTAAAATCAGGAGCAAAACAAGGGTGTTCACTTTTACCACTCTTATTCAAGATAGTAATGGAGGTTCTAGCCATAGACAGGCATCCAAATTGGAATGGAGGAATTAAAACTGTCATTATTTGCAGACAACATGATAGTGTGCATAGAAAACCCTGTGGGCTCCACCAGCAAACAACTCAACCTAATAAGTGCATTCAGCAAAGTAAAAGATACAAAGTCAGTATTCAGAAATCAATGGCATTTTTATATCAACAATGACTATCAGAAAGAGAAACTGAGAAAAATCCCATTTACTATAGCAACAAAAATATAAAATACCTAGGAATAAATTTAAACAAGGAGGTAAAAGGTCTGTAGTCAGAAAAGCATAGAACACTGAATAAAGAAATTGAGAAAGATACAAATAAATGAAAGGGTACAGTGTGTTCATGGGCAGGAAGAATTAACATCATTAAAATGTCCATACTACCCAAAACAATTTATAGATTCAATGCAATCCCTAGTAAAATACCAATAACATACTTCACAGATCTAGAACAAACATTTCAAAAATTGATATGAAACCAAAAAATACCCTGAAGAGCCACAGCAGTCTTGAGAAAGAAGAACAAAGTTGGAGGGATCACCATACCTGACATCAAAATATATTACAAGCCATGGTAATCAAAACAGTCTGCAACTGGCATAAGAACAGAGACATAGATCAATGGAACGGAATAGACAGCCCAGAAATAAACCCAAGTCTCTATGGTCAATTAATATTCTGTATAGGGGTGAAAGCATAAAATGGGGGTAAAAATAACATATTCAACAAATGGTATTGGGAGATCTGGACTGGTACATGCAAAAAAAAAATGAAACTAGACTACTAATTTATACCATATACCAGAAAAAAGCTCAAAATGAATAAAAGAGTTAAATATAAATCATGATACCATAAAAGTCCTGGTAGAAAATATAAGCAGTAAAATTTCATATATCCCTCAAAGCAATATTTTTGCTAGTATATCTTCTAAGGCAGGGAAATAAAGGAAAAAAAACAACATATGGGAGTTAATTTAAAAAAAGCTTCTGTACAGCTCAAAAATCCATCATCAAAATGAAAAGGGATTATCTCCCTCCTGGTCTCTTGGGAAAACTGTAGATTTACAATTGTCAAGGTCTGTAAACCTTGACTTTCCCATACAGTTAACCAACTCTATGGGAAAATATACTTGCCAATGATATCTCAGACAAGGGTTTGTTATCCAAAATATATAAAGAACTCTATGGCTCCACTTCAGGAAGACAAACAATCCAATTAAAAAATGGAAAAAGGACCTGAACAGATACTTCTTCAAGGAGGAAATACAGAAGACCCAGAGACATATGAAAGGATGCTCAGCATCACTAGCCATCAGAGAGATGCAAATGGAAACCACAGTGAGATACCACTTCACACCAGTCAGAATGGCCATCTTAAACAAATCAACAAAGAAGTGCTGGTGAGGTTGTGGAGAAAAGGGAACCCTAGTATGTAGTTGGTGGGAATGCAGACTGGTACAGCAACCATGGAAAACAGTATGGAATTCCTTCAAAAAGAGCAAACATGGAACTGCTTTTGACCCAGCAATTCCACTGCTGTGAGTATACTCTAAGAATCCTGAAACACTAATTAAAAAGAACCTACCTACCCCAATGTTCATAGCAGCACAATTTACAATAGCCAAGTGCTGGAAGCAACCTAGGTGCCCACCAGTAGATGAGTGACTCAAAATAACTGTGGTACATTTACACAATGGAATACTACATTGCATAAAGAAAAAAGGAGCTCCTAGCCTTTATTTCACAATGGGTGGAACTGGAGAGCTTTATGCTACGTACAGTAAGCCAGGTGGTGAAAGACAAATACCATATGATCTCACCTATAAGTGGAACCTGATGAATAAAACGAACAAGCAAGCAAAATATAACCAGAGACATTGAAATTAAGAACAAACTGACAGTAACCAGAAGAGAGGAGGGAGAGGGATAACGGGGGAAGAAGGGAAATGGTCATCAAGGGACATGTACAAAGGACCCATGGACAAAGCCAAAGGGGGGAAGGATTAAAGGTGGGAAGTGGGGGTGGGTGGTGCGGGGTAAAGTGGTGGTGGGAAAATGGAGACAAGTGTACTTGAACAACAATAGAAATAAATAAAGAAAAGAAAAGAAAAAATTAGGGCAAAGAACCTGAATAGACACTTTTCCAAGGAAGACATACAGATACTCCATGAACATGTGAAAAAATGCTCAACACTGGCCACCAGAAAGATGCAAATTAAAACCACAATAAGGTATCACCTCACACCTGTCAGAATGGCTATTTTTAATAAATCGACAAACAACAAGTGCTGGTGAGGATGTGGGGGACAGGGAACTCTAGTGCACTATTAGTAGAAATGCAGCTTGGTGCAGCCACTGTGGCAAACGGTATGGAATTTCCTTAAAAAACTAAAAGTGGCACTGCCTTTTGACCCAACAATGCCATTTCTGGAATACCTGAATAATCCCAAAACAGCAATTCGAATGAATTTATTCACCCCCATGATGAAAGCAGCACTATTTACAATAAGCAAGGGTTGGAAACAGCCTAATTGCCCATCAACAGATGAATGGATTAAAAAACTGGTACATTTACAAAATGCTATACTATGGAGCAGAAACAAAGAAAAAGGAATTCCTACGTTTTGGAACAGCATGAATGGAACTGAGACTATTTTGCTAAGTAAAATAAGCCAGGTTGTGAAAGATAGATACCATATAATCTCACTTATAAGTGGAATCTAACAAAAAATAAACTAATGAGCAAAACAGAACCAGAGACATGGAAACATGTAACAGACTGACAGCTGCCAGAGGGGAGGGGAGAAGGGGGAATGGTGGAAAGAAGGGGAAGGGATTAGTCAGAGAACATGTATGAATCACCTATGGACATGGACAATGGTATAAAGATAGACTGTGGGAATGGGGTGGGCTAGGCAGAGTAGTGCAAATGGGGAAAAATTGGTTCAATTGTAATAGAATAAGCAAGAATAAAAAAGAAACTATTGTATATGATAGCAGAAAGAAAATTCAATGACAAAAACTAAACAAAGCTTAAATGACCTATGGGACATCATTGACTAGACCAATATATGTGTGTGGGTGTTGCAATATTTTATAGGAAGACTTAAAGGCATCCACACCAAAGCATTTTATTAAAACTGTCAAAAGCTAAAGACAAAGAAAAAAATGGAAATTTGCTGGAAAGCTGCAAGAAAGAAGTAATTCATCATGTACAACAGATTCAAAACAAAATTATCAACTGGTTTCTCATAAGAAAACTTGGAGGCCAGAAGATAGTGGGATGATATACATATTAAATACTGAATAAAAGAAAATTGTCAACTGAGGTATCCGAGTTCAGCAAAATTGGCCTTCCAAATGAGAAAGAATTTAAGATATTCCCGAGTAAACAAAGGCTGACAGAGTTTGCTATCATTAGACTAGCTCTCTAAGAAATGTTAAAAGAAGTCCCTCAGGTTGAAAATGCAAACAATAACTCAAAGCCATATAAACAAAGATCTCTGGTAAAGGAAAATACAAGGAAATATATAAATACCAGTCTTATTCTAATTTTAGTTTGCAACTCTACATTCAATTTTCTAAAGGATTTAAAGAAAATGCATAAAATTATGACTCTGTGCTATTGGGCTCAAAATGTATAAATAAAGATGAAATTCATGGCATCAATAGCATAAAAGAAGTAACAAAATTGTACAGAACCAGATAATTGTATACTATGGAAGTTAATTGGTATCAATTCAAAAGGCATTGTTATAACTTTATAAGCACAAAGACAATGTGTATAGAATATGCACAGAAGGAAATAATAAAGAATTAAAATGCTTCACTTAAAAAAAGTCAACTAAAACCAAAAAAGGCAGTAATGAGAGCATGAAAAACAAAAAGCTATGAGAAACACAGAAAACAAATAGAAAAGTGGCAAAAGAAAGTCCTTTTTTATTAAGTAATTATTTCAAATGTAAATATACTTAACTCTCCAATCAATGGCAAAATAACAACAACAAAAAAAAGCCTTTAACAACATGATCCAACTATATATGGTATATAAGAGACTCACTTTGGATCTCTATATACAAATATATCAAAATTAGAATGAAAAACTATTCACTGAAAGTAATAACCAAAAGAGATCTGGGGTAGATATACTAATATCATATACATAGACTTCAAGTCAAAAACTGTTACCATGGAGAAGGACATTTTATATTGATGAAATGGTCAAGTCATTAAGAATATATAACAATTATAAACAGATGCAACAAATAACAGAACCACCCCCCAATAAAAGGCAAACATTGACAGAATTAAAGGGAAAATAGTTTGACAATAATAGCCGGAGACTTCAATACCTAACTTTCAATAATGAATAGAACAATAAGACAGATTAATAAGGAAACAGAGGACTTAAACAACATCAAAAATCAATTTGATATAACAGAAATATACAGAACACTCCACCCAACAACAGCAGAATATATTTCTTCTCAAGTTCACTTGGAACATTCTCCTGGATAGAGCATATTTTAGAACACATATTTTAGGCCACAAGATAAGTCTTAATATATTTAGAAAGACTGACACCATACAAAATTTCTTTTCTGGTCACAAGGAATAAAATTAAAAATCAATATCAAAAGAAAAACTGGGAAATTCACAAATATGTGAAAAATAAACATTCCTAATCAATAAGTGCATCAAAGTAAAAAATAACTAGGGAATTGAGAAAACATCTTGAGATAAATGAAAACAAAAACACAATATACCAAAATTTATGGGACACAGAAAGCAGTCCTAAGAGGAAACATTATGGCAGTAAACACATACACTTAAAAAATTCAAATTAATAACCTAACTGTATGAAGTCTATCCGGAAAAAGTCCAGTCATTGTTAATATAATGAGAAGAGTCTGCCTGACATCAATGTAACTTGGCTGCCAAGGAGAGTGGACTGGAATGTGCATGTGTGAACAACAATGACTTCAAGTGTACTAGTCAGTGGGAGTGGTGATGTGCCATTGAGTGAGCATATGTACTGCATGGCCATTGTATTCAAAATGACTGAGCAAGTAGAGCAATAAATCTGCATCAAATTTTGCATTAAGTTTGAACATTCCTCTTAAGAAACTGTTGGGATAATTCAGAAGGCCGCAGCTATGGGCAACTGGTGCTTGGCATTTTCATCACAACACACCCTCCCATGCATCTCGCTTCATGCAGAGTTTTTTGGTGAAACATTAAATCACCCTGGTGACTCAGTCCCCCTGCAGCCCAGATTTGGTGCCCTATGACCTCTGGATTTTCCCAAAACTAAAATCACCTTTGAAAGAGAAGAGATTTCAGATTGTGGATGAGATCCAGGAAAATGAGACAAGGAAGTTGATGGTGATTGAGAAAACTATGTGAGGTCTCAAGGTGCCTACTTTGAAGGGGACTGAGGCATCATTGTCCTATGTACAATATTTCTTGTATCTTATATTTTCAACAAATGTTTCTATTTTTCAAATTGCATGGCTGGATACCCTCTGGACAGACTTCATATATCTTAGGAACTAGAAAAAAAAGGCACAAATTACACTGAATGCTAATAATAATTATAGAAAAACAATAGATAAAAATTAATAAAACCAAAAGTTGGCTTTTGAAAAGACTAGCAATATTGGCAAAATGTTAGCTAGACTGACAAAAAAAAAAAAATAAGAGTGAAGACAAATTATAAATTTGGAAATGAAAGTGAGGGCATATCTACAGATTTTACAGAAATAAAAAAAGATTATAAAAGAATACTATGAATAGTCACACACCAAGAACAATCAAGGAAAAAAGGACAAATTCCTAGAAATACACAATACACTAAAACTGAATCATGAAGAAATGGAGAATGTAAAGAGACTTAAAATAGTAAGGAAATTGAACCAGTAATTTAAAACCTCCAAATAAATACATGTTCAGGGCCAGGTAGCTTCCCTGGTGAATTCTAACAAACATTTAAAAGGAATTAATATCCACCCATTCAAACTCCTCTAAAAATTTAAGGAGAGAACACTTCCTAACTTACTCTATGAGGCCATCATTTTCCTGATTCCAAATGCAGACAGAGACTACAAGAAAAGAAAACTATTGCCAATATCCCTTATAAGTATAGATGCAAAAATCTGCAACACAAAACTGGCAAATCAAATTTATCAGTATATTAAAATAATTATTACTATGACCACGTGGACTTTATCCAGGTAAGATAAGGGTAATTCAACATATGAAATCAATCAATGAATACACCACCTTAATAGGAAGAAGGGAGAAAGAAGAACACATGATCATCTCATTCAATACAGAAAAATGTAATACTCTTTCAAGGTAAAAACATTTACTAAATTAGGAAAAAAATAGAATTTCCTCAACATGATAAGTATCATATATGAAAACCCACAGCTAACACTATACTCAAAAGTAAAATACTGAAAGTTTTTCTTATAAGATTAGGAACAAGACAAGAATACTCAACTATTCAATACAGTACTGTCAATTCTAGCCAGAACAATTAGGCAAGAAAAATAAATAAATATATCCAAATAGGAAAGTAAGAAATAAAATTATTTCTGTTAAATTATGACATGATCTTATATGTAGAAAGCACTAAAAAATCCACACACTAAAAATGCTCTAAAAGCTAATAAATGTCATTATTTGCAGATGACATGATAGTGTACATAGAAAATCCTATAAACTCTACCAAAAAACTGCTTGACCTAATAAACAAATTTGGCAAAAACAGTGGGATACAAAGTCAATGTCCAGAAATCAAAGGGATTTTTGTATACCAACAATGAAACAGCAGAAGCAGAAATCAAGAAAAAAATCCCATTTGATATAGCAAAAAGAAAAATGAAATACCTAGGAATAAACCTGACCAAGGAGGTAAAGGGCCTGTACTCAGAGAACTACACAACACTGAAGAAAGAAATCAAGGAAGACACAAACAAATGGAAACATATACGGTGTTCATGCATTGGAAGAATTAACATCATCAAAATGTCCATACTACCAAAGCAATTTATACATTCAACGCAATACCTATTAAAGTACCAATGACTTATTTCACAGAAATGGAACAAACACTATCAAAAATTTATATGGAACCATAAATGACCCTGAATAGCTGCTGCAATTTTGAGAAAGAAGAGTAAAGTAGGAGGGATCACAATACCTGACACTAAACTATACTACAAGGCCATTGTAATCAAAACAGCCTAAAAACAGGCACATGGACCAATGGAACAGAACAGAGAGCCCAGAAATAAAACCAAGTCTCTACAGTCAATTGATATTTGACAAAGGGGGCAGCAACATAAAATGGAGTAAAAATAGCCTCTTCAACAAACGGTGCTGGGAGAATTGGACAGCTATGTGCAAAAAAAAAAATGAAACTAGAACACCAACTTACACCTTATACAAAAATAAATTCAAGATGGATAAATGACTTAAATATAAACCATTAAAGTACTAGAGGAGAACATAGGTAGGAAAATCTCAGATCTATCACACAAAACTTTTTACTGACATTTCCCCTAGAGCAAGAGACATAAAGGAAAGAATAAACAAATGGGACCTCATCAAAATAAAAGCTGCACAGCTAAAGAAAACAGTATCAGAATAAAAAGAGAATCAACTGTCTGGGAAAACATATTTGCCAATGATACCTCAGACAAGGGTTTAATCTCCAAAATATATAAAGAACTTACATGACTCCACTCTAAGAAGACAAGCAACCCAATTTAAAAAATGGGCAAAGGACTTGAATGGACACTTCTCCAAGGAGGACATACAGAAGATCCAAAATCACATGAAACAATGTTCAATATTGCTAGCTATCAGAGAGATGCAGATTAAAACCACAATGAGATACCACTTCACACCAGTCAGAATGGCCATCATAAGCAAAGCAACAAACAACAAGTGTTGGAGAGGTTGTGGAGAAAAGGGGACCCTAGTGCACTGTTGGTGGGATTGCAGACTGGTACAACCACTGTGGAAAACAGTATGGAACTTCCTCAGAAAATTAAAAATGGATCTGCCTTTTGACCCAGCAATTCCACTGCTGGGACTATATCCTAAGAATCCTAAAACACCAATCCAAAAGAACCTATGCACCCCAATGTTCATAGCAGCACAATTTCCAATAGCCAAGTGCTGGAAGCAACCTAGGTGCCCATCAATAAATGAATAGATCAAAAAACTACGGTACATTTACACAATGGAATTCTATGCAGCAGAAAGAAAGAAGGAGCTCCTACTCTTTACAACAGCATGGATGGAACTGGAAAGCATTATGCTAAGCGAAATAAGCCAGGTGGTGAAAGATAAATACCATATGATCTCACCTTTAACAGGAACTTAAACAACAAAAGAAACAGGCAAAATATAGTCAAAGACACTGTAATAAAGGACAGGTGGAAAGTGACCAGAGGAGAGAAAAGAGGATGTTTCAGGGTGAAAGGGGAAGGGTTTACAGGAACAAAGTTAAAAGACACATGGTCAAAAACTAGGGGCAGGGTGGTAATGGGAGGGAAGTTGGGAGGGAGGGGTGGGTGGGCTTGATTGGGAGTAAAGGGGAGAAAACTGTACTTGAACAATGATTAAAATTTAAAAAGAAAGCTAATAAATGAATTCAGCAAAGCAAGGATACCAAATCCACAATCCAAAATGAGTTGCATTTCTATACACTAAGAATGAAAGGAAATTAAGAAAACAATTTTATTTATAATAGAATAAAATATTTAAGAATAAATTTAACAAAAAATACTAAAGATTTGTACATGAAAACCTACAAAATGCTGCGAGATGAAATTATAGAAGACATAAATGTAAAGACATTTCATGTTCATGAATTGGAAGACTTAATGTTGAGATGACAATACAACAAAAAGAGATCTACAAATTAATGCAATCTCTATAAAAATCTCTACACTGCTTTTTTTCAGAAATAGAAAAACCCACCCTAAAATTCATATGGCGATTCAAGTAAGCCTAAATATGGCAAGAAGTATTCCAAGTCATGAAAAGCAAGGGCCTACATCCCAGATTGCTCTATCCAGCAAAGCTTTCATTTAGAATGGAAGGGCAGATAAAGTGCTTCTCAGACAAGGCCAAGTTAAAAGAGTTCATCATCACCAAGCCCTTACTATATGAAATGTTAAAGGGACTTACCTAAGAAAAAGAAGATTAAAAATATG
>PVIA01014453.1:0-27010 GCA_004024845.1 Tonatia bakeri
GTGTCCTCCCCCAGGAAACACAGTGTTGCACATCCTCGTCTTCCAGCCCAACAAGACCTCTGCCTGCCAGATGTACAACCTGCTGCTGTCCTACGACGGGCGCGGAGGCCACCTGCAGCCCCTGGACCTCGTGCCCAATCACCAGGGCCTCACCCCCTTCAAGCTGGCGGGGGTGGAGGGCAACACTGTGGTGAGGGACACACCCCCAAACCCACATGCCGTTCTCATGATCCTTCTCCCAAAATCCCCAAAAGGGTGGTGTCCCTCACTTCCAACTCCGTCTCTAAAAGGCACAGCCTGGGGAATCCCTGGCTCAGGAGGACCTGAGATGTGTCCCTCAGAAGGTCTGTAGGGAACCCCAAGTCTTGCTCCCTTTGCCTGTTCTCTTCTTTCAGATCTTTATACAGTTTGTGGGAAGAAGAGATAACCAAAATATAATCCACAGGTTCACATAATCAAAGGCTTGCCAACTCAGAACTGTCGGTCAGTCCCAAGGAGTGTGCATCCAGCTTTTCAATGGTGGTGGTGGTCCCTTGACCAGCTTCTCACATACCAACCCTCCAACTCCCTGCTGTGTCCTCACAGATATTCCAACACCTCATGCAGAAGCGGAAGCACATCCAGTGGACCTGTGGGCCGCTGACTTCCACTCTCTACGACCTCACAGAGATCGACTCCTGGGGAGAGAAGGTGTCCTTTCTGGAGCTGGTGGTCTCCTCCAAGAAGCGGGAGGTATGGGTGCCGTGGAGGATCTGGGACTGTCACGTGTTTGGACAGAGTCCATCCATTTGCTAAGTTTCTGGACTCCAGACACTCCCTCACCTGATGACAGATGGATGTGACTCCTGGGGCCTGTGGGAGAAAAGTCCAATCAACCAATCAATACCTTTTCCTGACCACACTCTCCCTCTGCTTAGCTGTGGTCCCTTTCCCTTACCTTTCTCATACTGACATTTCAGATGAGGAACTCTCCAAACAGACATTGCTTCCTGTCATTCATTCACTCATTCATTCATTCATTCATTCAGCATCCTGAGCACCTTCTGAGCCCCACATGCTGTACAAGGAACTGAGAATACAGAAATAAATAAAACACAGTGCCTGTTAGCTTCCTCAATAATTGCGGTAGAGCACAAACTATACCAACCCCGGGGTTTGTGCTGTGCACAGTGGCAGCACAGTGGAGGTTGGATGGGCCAGAGACAATGTCCCAGGAGTTGGTGAGCTGGGACTTCAAGGAGGAGCTGGGAATTACCAGGAATAGGAGAAAAAAGAGAGCTTTCCAGAGAGGGAAAAGCAGTGACCATCCAGACAGGGCTGAGCTGAGTGCTATGAAGGAAAGGGAAATGTGTTGCAGACAAGTAGAGAAGATAAAATGCTTTGAGCTTCCAGGAACGTCCAAGGTAGTGGCAAAAGATAGCGTGTGCTGTTTATCTGCTAGTTGATAATTCCCTAGAAAACTTTCTAGAGCCATAAACTCAGATGATGGTAAGTACTAAGGAAGAGAAAAAAGGGTGAGTGGCTAACAAACTATGAGCTTCCTCATAAAACGTTTCTGGAAACAAATAAACTTTGTGCAGGATTCTTAGGAACTAGAGCCTCAGCCTCTCTGGTAGATGGTTTCACCACAAGTCCTTGGTCTCTGATCTCATCTGGCTCTCAATGTTCTGCTGTAGGTTTTGTCCTTGTCTTGGTCAGCCACTTTTCTCTTCATTCAAAATTCCTTTCTAGCTCTCTTTATATCCTGCACTGCCTTCTGCCTTAATTCCATCAGAAGACCCAGGCTCCTACCTTATGGCTGGAGCCTCTTGACCTTTTTGCCCTGTCCTGCCAAGCATATCTGGGCACTGGGCACCATCTCTCTTCTCTAGGTTCAATGGAAAAGATATTCTTTTTGCCACTGGTTAATCTCTCCAACTGTGCTTTGAATTTTCCTTTTTTTCTGCTTTCTCAGATGTCCACCACCCTCTCTCATTTGTATCTTTAACTTTTCACTATGTAGTTACAGCAGAGCACCAACCCACCTGTCTTAGGTCAGTGCCCCGTCTTATGACCTGGGTCCTCTATCACTCTTCTCCAGACCACAAGACTTCTAGAACAAACCTGTCTACTTTCTAGCTTAAACTCCCAATTAATTCCCATTATGTTCAGAAAAAAATTTCAAACTCCCCTCCTCAGCGTTCATGATGTAGGGTGATCTGGCCATTATCTAATTCATTCACTGTAACTCCTGCCCATCACTCCCAACAGGTTGTCCCTTATCCCCAACCACACCTCTCCTGCAAATGGCTTCTCATACCTCCCTGCCTTGGCAACTGCTACTACTTCATGGAATGATCTTCCCAACTCTGCTTTCACTCAACTCTCTGCTGCGCATCTTTCAAAGCCTCTCTGATGCTATAGTGTGTTGTGTTCAATTCTGTAATAGTTTACCTGTAGCAATAGCACAAGGCCTAGAAATTGACCAGTTGCCTGAAAAAAAAATGACTGATTCACTGAATGAAAGATGTAATAACTGGTGAGCGCCCTGCCCATCTGGGGCCCCAGTGAGAAACCCAGTACTATGTGTACTATGTTGGTCCCCCCAAGTGACATTCTTCTTCCATGACAGGCTCGGCAGATCCTGGAACAGACGCCTGTGAAGCAGCTGGTGAGCCTCAAGTGGAAGCGATACGGGCGGCCCTACTTCTGCCTGCTGGGCGCCTTGTACTTGTTCTACATGGTCTGCTTTACCATGTGCTGCGTCTACCGCCCCCTCAAGTTCCGCAATGGCAATCGCACTGCGTCCCGAGATATCACCATCCTGGAGCAGAAGCCACTACAGGTGACTCTTCACAGAGGGGATGAAAGGGAATGGAAACATGGGGTGATGGTGCTGGGGACCAAAGTGGTACTATGCAGGAAAGACACCCCTCCCTGGGCTCGAGCAGCTGCCAGATCCTAACTACCCAGACAGAAATTGGACATGAGGTTAGCGCACCACGAAGGAGGCTTATGCATAAGAGTACACTTGTCCAGGGAGCTGTGGCTTCTCTCGTTAATTCTGAAAGAGTGTTGGGTGTTGGGAACAACGTGCCTTGGTGAAATTCCTTTCAATGTACAGAGAGAACCATTCTTTTGTAAGGTGAACTTGAATAGGGAAACCCTGTTGATCTAAAGGGAGGAAAATTGTGCTCCAAGTCCACATCTGAGTCCATTTCTGGTCTGTGAGGGCAGCATGGTCCTTCTGGTTTGCATTCACTTCTGTGTACTGTTGACATGAGCACATTGGCAAGAGTGTGTCAGCTGTCCAACGCGCTGCAGGAGGATGCCTAGACTGCATGGCAGGCTGAGGCAAATGATCTCTGAGGTCCTTTTTAGTCTGGTGGGCTTGCCTCCTGTGGTGCCCTTCAGAGACTTGGGTGGTAAGGATGCTAGTAGAGGCATGAAGGAAATGTAAGAGCTGCCGTTGAAGGAAGCAAATCCTCCTTTGCATATAATAGGATGAGTAGACTCTAATGAGTACTTCTGATTATAGACCTTCTACAAGTATAGCTACATTGGATTGGCTGATTATTCATAAGATAACTTTTTTTTCTCTGAAAAGAGCTGAAAGGGGTTGCAGGCATGTGGACAGAAAACAGAAAGGCAAAAGACACAGGAAGAAGAATTTAGCCAGGCAAGTAGGAGCTAAGTGATTGGAGATCTGTGCTCTGTGTAGGATGGGCCAGCCAAGGGTACGGCTCAGGCTGGAGCAGGGTCAGAAAGAAAACATAAACTGCCTGTTGGTCCAGGCCCAAAGGCAGACCAACGTGAGAAGGAACAGGGCCAAGTGTCTCACTCCACCCAAAGTAGGTCAAGATACTCTGTCTCTCCTGCTTCTATAACTACGTCTCAATACATAGATAGGTATCCAGAGCTCCTGTCTCTCACAAAAAAGAAAGGATTTGTTGACTTGTTAGAGGAGGACATGGGCACTCAGGGGAAGTTGTGTCCCATGCATCTCAAACTGGGCATGAGCATTGCCCCTGGTGTGGAGACCACACAGAGGGTATAAGGTCATTTAGAAGATGGCCACGTGGGATGGGGAGGCGACTCAAAATAGGAAAAGGTTGGGGGTGGCTGGACTTTCCAACATCACTGGCCCGATTTTCACAGATGTGC
Source organism: Tonatia bakeri (assembly GCA_004024845.1). NCBI lineage: Eukaryota > Metazoa > Chordata > Mammalia > Chiroptera > Phyllostomidae > Tonatia > Tonatia bakeri. Next base: position 4,144 of record PVIA01014453.1, read on the forward strand.
TCTTTCCCAACTTTCCTTTGTGTCAGGCTCACTTGGGGCTTTCTGGATCTGGAATGTAGATAACGTTTTGGCCCAAGAGTTGGGTGATGCTGGGCAATTAATTAGCTCTAAGTCTCCTCCCTGTGTGACTCTTTCTCTTGGGGGCAGGACTAGTTATGTACAAACATGTTCCTTTGACCCAGATAGTCTACGTTGTGTTTTAAAACTCCTTCCCTTCCCTCAGGACTAGGCAAAGAAAGCATGATAGCTGACTGCAACTACCTATTCTTTTTTTCCTCCTATTCCTTCCTTTCCCTCTTTAACACTTTTACCCCTTGCCTTCTACTTAGGTAAAAGCCACTTTGGTTCAAATAGAAGACTCTTGACTTTCAAATATTCTTTTTTTTTTTTGGTGGGAAATGGGGACTAAGAGGGCTGAGAATGCTGCTCTGAGGGGGTTAGATATCAAAGTGTACCAATGAAAGGTTCCTATTCTTTGGCATTGCCCCTTGATACTTGGTCTGGAGTTTATAGGCTATTTGTGTTTCTCTTTTAAGGTGAACAGATTTGAGGGTGCCAAGGAGAATAGGGGGATCAGTTAAGAGGTAGTTAGGGGTCCACCAGCAAGATTCAATGGTTGGTTGGTTGCCCTTGGCCTGTGATTGGGAAACCAGGAGAAAGGGTTGACATCAGGAGACAGGGATGGTAAAATCTTTGCTGCTGTGCCATGAATGAGATGCAGAGAGCAAGGGGGAGGACCATGGCAGGAATGACGTGTGGGTAGGTTTCCATTCATTTTATTTGTTTTTTAATCCTTGCTCAAGGATATGTTTATTGATTTGAGAGGGGTGAAGAGAGAGAAAGAGAGAGACAGAGAAACATCAGTGTAAGACAGAAACATTGATCGATTGCTTCTCATATGTACTCCAACCGAGGATCAAACCCACAACCTAGGTATGTTCCCTGACTGGGAGTTGAACCTGCAACCCTTTGGTATAGGGGATAAGGCTCCAACTAGCTGAGCCACCTGGCCAAGGCTTCATTTTAAATAATTCTCTGCCTGTCACAGTCAGGGGATTGATTTGCCTACACATCATTGTTTTTTTGTAAGCTCTCAATGACCCTGAGCACCCCAGCTACTGGGAAACTCCACTGATCTTCAATACTATACTACTTGGCTTAGCGGTCCTAACCACTTACTGTGAACAGTCAGAGCCAATTAAAGACAAGGAAGGAGATGAGGAGAAGCAGGGAGCCTGCTAGGTAAAAGGAATGTCTACTGAGTGCTTGCTTGATGCTCCAGAGGTCCTGTGAACATGAAGATTCTGGTAGCAAGGCTGGGGTGGGACCTGAGATTCTGCATTTCTGACTCACTGTTGGGCAGTGCTGTGATTTTGTGAACCCCATTTTGGATGACAAAGCACTTTTATAGCATTTGATCCTCCTAGATATCCTAATAAGTAAATAAAGTCATTATCACCATTTTAAAGATAGTGACTCTGGAGTCAAGGAAGGTTAAGTACTTTGGCAAAGACTCAGGTGGGGAGGGCAGTGCTGGGCCTGGGGTTCTGGCCCGCTTTGCTCTGAACCCTCCCCCTTAATATGAAGCCAGGCCATTTCTCTCTCCAAGCAATGCCCTGGATTTCAGCCCTCTTTCTGAGAAATGCCTGTCCCCAGTCTTTGCCCTGAGCCTGGGCCTGCCACACTTATCTTTATCTGGCCACATCTAATCTTCCTCTGACAGGAAGAGGGACACTGGGGTGCAGGGGCACGGAGTCACGTATGGAAATGCCTCCCACCCCCAGCTACCAGAGCTACTTTGTAGATTTGATAATAGGTACCATTTTTGATGTGGTTAACCTCTTGGCATACAGTTAAGTCCTACTTCTGTGGTCAGAACTCCTCTGTGGAGAGTAGAAATCTCCCAGGTTAATCCTCCTAAGAAAATGTGGTGGAAACCAGAACATGAAACAAATCCTTGGGAAGTAGCTTTAGACAGAAAAGAGGACCTTTGCTTCTTTTGGGGGCCCAGTGGTTCTCAATGTGGCGTATGTAGCAGAAACACCTACATCTAAAAAATAATGCTAGGCCTCTGATCCACACTAATTAAATGAGAGTGTCCAGGGTTTGCCTGGGCATGGTCGTGGGACAAAAAATGTCCCAGTTGTTTCTGATGGGCAGCTTGGTTAGAAACCTGTGCACGGTAGAGGAGACTCTTTCTGGGAGCTTCATGCTTTTGCAAGACTGGGATCTTCAGGAGGATAAGTGGGTCTAGGACTGGGGTGTGATAACTTTTTCTGGTGCCCTCCTAGCTTCCGCCCAGGTTTCCCATGCTACCCAACCTTACCCCTTGCCGGGCATTTGCTTCAAGGCATGTGCCCAGCCAGCTGATAAGTGAGAGCAGTCTCACTGGACCAGTTCTCACTGAAGTCAGCCTCTGCAGGGGATTTAGCTGACAGCTCCTGAAATTTCAAGCCATGTGTTGATATAAAGACTTCTGGTCATTGCTGGAAGGCATTTGTTTTTAAAGAGGTGGGGTGGAATATTTTCTCAGTGTAACATTAGTCAAGCCTGCTTAGGTGACCTTGAGCTAAGAATCTGAAAATCCCAGAAATACCCAACTAGTTGTCACCTTTCTCCCCATTCCCACTTTCTGAGTGCTCTTGACCACTCTTTTGCCCCTCTCAGAGAGTGCATAGCTTATAACCTCTCCTGTCCCTCCTTCCTTTTTTCCTTTCTGATTAGTGGGATACCTACTATGTTGTGCATTGTGGATAAGAAGTCAGAGTTAGATGTCCCTGCTCTCCGGGAGCTCTAAGGTTACTGGTGATCTGGAGCACCAGACAATGTCAGGGTACCGGGCGAGGGCCATGAGCAGAGCGTGGCACCATGTGCCCACAAAAGAGACACCTGACCCCGGAGGAGTGCTGTGACTTAAGTCTTGGGGATTAAGTAAGGGTGAGCCAGGAAAATGTGGTCGAGAAAGGAGACTGTGGCACTCTACTGCCTGGTTTAAGGGAGGGGAACTTTGATGACAGAGTGGTGGAAGGAACTTCTTTTTAGGGTGATTGGGTCCCAGGTGAAGCTAAAGCAAAGTCTGGGGTCTCTGAACCTCTGTTACTCACTGGTGAACTCATGCAAGGGAGTCCATATCTATATAGGAATCTGTTGAACAAGCTAAGGGTCCCAGTGAGGGGAAATCCCAGAAGGAGGTGGTGGTGATGGAGACTGTCCCCAGCATTCTCCTTTCATTGGGGTTTCACCTTTTCATCTCCCGAGGGAATAGGTGATGCTATTCTCCCAGCAGCCCCTGGGGATGGAAGGAGGGAGGGATGGGAGAGGTCGGATCCCCCACCACTCACCGGGTCAACTTGTGCACACTTGATTCCTTTTTTTTTTAGTTGAGCCAAGGAAAGATTGGTGGCAGTTTTGCCGATGTCCTCAATTGAGAGACAAAGTTTTAAAATGAGTTGGAAAATTTTGTATGGACACATATATGGCATAGATGCAGTTACTGATTTCTATATTTAAATGTTATTTTTTTCTATAGTTACTGTACTTATTTATCCTACTGTATACTACCTGGTCTCAAAAGGAGTTGGCATGTTTGACACTTGGAGGCAGATGCCATGACAATATTAAGATAAAGGACAAGACCCATGAACTGAATTTCAGGTCAGAGGAGAGGTTATTCAAAGTACTATATTTTGCCATGGATAATGCACACCCACATTTTTGGCCCAAACTTTCAGGAAAAAGTCTTTTATTTCAATTCTTTAATTAATTTTTTTATTTCTTTATGTTTAGATACTTGTTTTTTTGCATTATAGAGGAATTTTAGCATTTATTTTTGAACATATTATGGGACAAGAAATTTTATGTAACAAATAATTTCAAAACACAAGAACAAGATACAAGGTATTTCAGGCACTACCCATGTATATGTGCATCCTTGTTTTTCCCTCAAAAAGTTGGGCAAACAGGTGCACATTATACATGGCAAAATGTGGTAGCATCTAGCACTGGGGATGAAGAAAGAACTTTGAGCTTCCTTGGAAGCAAGGGAAAAGGGAAATTCCCCATTATTTGATAAAATAAAATTTACCAGTTTCTCAAGAGAGGGACATGCCAGAGACATTTATAGATTGTCAAGTCTTTAAATGACAAAAAAGTAACTGGAGTCTAGTCCCAGGCACACAGACACCAACCCCTCTCCTGATCTTTCCTGGCCCCACGTGAGAAACTCAAAACATTTCTACCATCTGCTGGCCAGTCTGGCCCTACTCTTAAGGGCTAATTTCCTTGACTTCTTCCAAACTGACCTACACACTCCGAGCAGCCACAGGGCCCTTGGTGGGTGCCTCCCTTATGCCATAGATAACCTCTTACCACAGGGCGTCTCTTCCTGTTGCCTCTCCCCTGGACCAGGAAGGGCAGTGCTGAAGGACCCTGCAGAGGGATGCTCAGAGGTTATAGTTTATTAGTAGAGGAAATATGCTCAGCATCTCTGATGCCTCAGGAGCAGTCACATCCTCCCCAGTTGAGATGGTCAACTTTCCCACTGGCCCCAGGGACCCTCCCCTCCTATCTTTGGTGCACTGCTCAGAGATGGGACCCTGGAGCACAGTTCCCAAAAGCCTGAAGGGTGCTTGAATGTGCTAAAAGTATTTGTATGGTTTTGTGTGGGGGTGACATCCAGGTGAACAGTTTTCTAGAAGGAGGGGCTGTGGTCTTTATGATATTCTCAGATGGGCTCGGAACTTCACAAAGAGTAAGGGCTGTTGTTGTAGAATTCTATCAGTGCCTCTGTATCATGTTACAAAGGCCTTTCACTGGAAAAAACAATAATGTGCACAGGAGGATGGTCTTAAGGGCATACCATATTTTTCAGACCATAAGACACACCTAAGATTTAGAGGAGGAAAATAGGGGAGAGTTCTTGAAGCAAAAATCTGTAAAATATTTAATAACATAAATCACACAATATTTCACCAATGTAAATGTAAACAGAACTCAACAGCAGCATTAACAACCATTATGTCTCCCAAATTTGGGTGGGGGATTGCATCCTAGAGTCTGAAAAATATGGTACTTTCTACACCTGCTGCCCAGGATAAGGCAGGGACCCTTCCTCAGAACTAAAATCCATATGTCTCTAGCACCCCAACTTTATTAGCAACTGCCCTTTATTGCCAAGTCATAATAAAACCACAATAAATACATCTGTGGTACTTTATGGTTTATAGTGCATCCAAATACATCATCTAATTTCAACTTCACAGCAAGCCCGGGGAGGTAAACATCAGAGTTTCCACTTTACAGGTGAGAAACCTGAAGCTGGGGGAGGTTTAGAGACTGACTCAAGGTTTTGCCAGAGCTCGTGGGTTCTGGCCCCATATGGGAAACTGAATACTATGATATATGTATAGTCTGTTCTTCCTGCCGGGAACCACAATGAGATTGGAAAAGCTGGACTTTCCACATAGATGAAACTCTTCCAAGCCACTAATACCTCTTCCTGTTACAGTAACTTTCTTAACCTGATGCTCTGAAATGTGATCTCGGTGGATTTATCCTAAGTTACCGCTCACAACATGTATATGAAAGGTGACCTGGGAGGGGATACCTCAAGCATAAGCAGCCTGATTAAACCTTGGCTACACACTGATGTCCTGGTCACAGAGCTGGCCACAAGGACAAATACCATCAAGGGTTGTTGGTGGTGGTAAGGTGAGCTTCTTTTCATCCAGGATAGACTTTAGTTACTTCAAACCACTTGCCTGAAAGGATTTGAGTCTCACTCCATCAGAAAGCATTTCTCATCCAGAATTTCCCCTCCTAGGAGGCCTATGTCACTGCACAGGATAAAATCCGGCTGGTGGGGGAGCTGGTGACCATCATCGGGGCTCTGGTCATGCTGTTCCTGGAGGTGAGGTGCAGGTGGGATCCAGGCTGATTCCACCCCCCCGAGGCCCCAGACCAAACTGCATTCTCCACGGTCTTTTGTTTTACTGGCCTCTTCCTAGATCCCAGACATCTTCAGGGTTGGTGCCTCTCGCTATTTTGGACAGACTGTCCTCGGGGGGCCATTCCATGTCATCATGTGAGTGTCCCTTCCTTCCAGCCCCGTGCCTCCCCTCACCAAAATTGTCGGAACCTCAGCTGACCCCCCGTGTGTGTGTTTTAGACATAAAAACTAGGCCTGAGTGTGTGGGTGCTCCCCGAGTTACAACTGTGCTAGAGGGGACCTAGACTATTGCCAGCCCTCCTCTCACTCCCTGCACTCTGCTCTCCCCCCAGCATCACTTCTGCCTCCCTAGTGCTGGTCACCATGGTGATGAGGCTCACCAACACCAGTGGGGAGGTGGTGCCCATGTCGTTCGCCCTGGTGCTGGGCTGGTGCAGTGTCATGTACTTCGCCCGAGGATTCCAGATGCTGGGCCCCTTCAGCATCATGATCCAGAAGGTCAGCACTTTCCCCCCAGCTTCCTCTGGCCTCAGCCATAGGACCTTCCCAGACATAGGAAGGGAGAGGGAACAGAAAGGAAAATGCTGCCCTGGTGGAGCTATGGGAACCTTTTAATCTATTAGCCATAACTGCTGAGATGGAAAAGGGATCACCCCACCGTCTCTTCTCTGTTTCCTGTAGATGATTTTTGGAGACCTACTGCGTTTCTGCTGGCTGATGGCTGTGGTTATTCTGGGTTTTGCCTCAGGTAAGAGCACTACTCCCTCCCCTACTAGATCCTTGGATCCAAGCCTCTGGATGGTTCCCTCTCACTCTTGCTCTCCATTCTCACTTGCTCCCCCCACTCCCGCCATGGAAAGTGAGTCCAAAAGCATGCTGGCGTCCACAGAGTCAGGGTCACTGAGATTGGCCTAGAAGGTACACCTCTGTGCTCTGAATTTCTGAGCCAAAGGCACTCATGTTGCCTAACCACACTGCAAGTTCTCTGAAGGACAATATAGGAAAAGAGCTTTGGAGTGGGAGGGACATCAAACAGGAAAGACTGGCCACTTGTGGATCTCAGAAGATGACGTAGGCAAACAGAGACAGAGCGGTATTTAAGTCTTCTCTCTTTACACTCTAGAAGGAGACACGTAAAGCATTCAAAAACACATTCCATGCTTTTTTGCTAGGAGTGGTCAAAATTGAAAGAAAAAAGGGAAGAATTCTCAAAAGGGCATAGCAAAAAAAAATGTTTGGAAAGCTTGAAGAATGAGAGAGGAAAACAGGTGGAGAGTTGTGAAGAGACACCGGGAAGAGAGAGGCAAGCAGGGGCTCACTGGAGGCCTGAGGCGCAGTGGGAGAATGCCAGAGTGGGGAGAGAGGATCACAGCGAGGAAGTGGGGGAGGGGGGACGGGGACAGGCAGATGGATAAGAGTGGGACAGGTGTAGACAGGGTAAGCAAATGAATAGAAGGAAGTTTTTAGGGGAAGGCAGAAAAAGGAAGAGCAGAGGGCAGCAAGTCTAATCTAGTCTTCAGTGTCTGCAACTGTACATCCATAAGACAAGGGGCTGTACTAAAGGACATTTGAAGATCCCCCAACTCTAACAGACCAGGACTCAGTACAAGTGCCACTCTTCCTGTCCTAGAGATTGCCTGTTGAACAGGGATCCCACAGAACAGTAGACCCAAAAACTGCACCAACATCTGAGCTATAAAAGGGTAAGACTAAAAATTATATGTATGTATAATTTTTTGCTCAGTGACTGATTATTAACATTATCCAGAGTGATAGGACATCTCAGGATTAGCCAGGTCTGCAGATAAAATGTGAATTACACATATACATGGACATATCTACATTTATGGGTGTGTAACTTTGTGCACAAAAGTGCATGGAGATATATGTTGGAGGTAAAATGAATGCTTATTTTTGATAACTAATCCATTCCTCATCTCCATTCCCTTTTCTTGGGTGGGAACAGCCTTCTATATCATCTTCCAGACACAGGACTCAAGCAAGTTGGGGGAATTCTATGACTTCCCCACGGCACTGTTCAGCACCTTCGAGCTTTTCCTCACCATCATCGATGGCCCTGCCAACTACGACGTGGATCTGCCCTTCATGTACAGCATCACCTACGCTGCCTTCGCCATCATCGCCACCCTGCTCATGCTCAACCTTTTCATCGCCATGATGGGCGACACTCACTGGCGGGTGGCCCAAGAACGGGATGAGCTCTGGAGGGCTCAGGTGAGTTTACCAGTGTTTGCCTGACGAAGGTGCAGGGGGCGGAGAGAAAAATCAGAATGTGATGTTATGGTGGATGACTCTTAGGAGAGCCACAGAAAACCCAGCAGGGCTGTCACCTCAACAGAGATACATTTGTATAGATGGAGGGGCCAAAGGAGGGTAAAATGGTGGGAATGGGTAGGATCAATGCCCAAGAACAGAGGGCATTGGTTGCAGGGCAAGAGTAGATCAAGTAGTCATGGTAGAGTCCATTGAGAACTAGAAACTGTCTGTTCTTATACATCCGGTTCTTCACTTGTACCTTATCTTCTGTTGCTTCTGCAAGGCCCTGTTTCTCTGTGGTCTGGTTTTTTATACCATCATAGGCTAACACAACACCATAGTCGGTGATGTCTTTAGTGCCTCTGGCTGACTCTCTGCCCCATGTATAATCGTTTACTGGCCAGAGGCTCAGTTAATATCATTTTAAATGCTGATTAGGACCTTATTATCACATAGATTTGGGCAGTGTTTGGGAGGAGGAGAGTTTATTTCACATTTTAAATGTTTTTTTGTTGTTGTTGTTGTCGTTATTGGAAAAGCCCATGTTACACTGAGCTGAAACTTATCTTTCTACAATTCCATTCTTTGGTCCCAGTCTTTCCTTCTTGTATCATGCAGAACACACTCTCCCAAATGAGCACCATTCAATTATTTGCACAGTTATTGTTTAACCCTGCCAACTTTTCATTCATGGAACAATAATAAGCCAGAGCCTGCTGTGAGTTGGGAAGTGTCCAGGAACTGGGAGACACAAGCAGGAACACCCCAATGCACTCTATACCCTCCTGGAATGTACAGTGTGGTTGGGAAGACAGACAGTAAACAAATGACTTCTGAGAAAGCTGTACAATTGTAATAAAAGTGTCACGGAGACGGAGATGTAAAGGACAAGGTGCAACAGAGGAGTCGGACAGGAAAGTTAGCAAGTACTTTCCTGATGAAGATATTTAAGATGAACCCTAAACACAGGAGAGAATTAGCCAGTTAAGATGAGGGAAAGGGGCAGAAGTTAGGGTTTGCATCCTTCAGGACTCTTGGCTCCAGAACAGAAAATCAAACTCAATTAGACTTTAAAAAGGCAGTGGAGGAGCCTGTGTTGGTCCTCATAAATGGGAAATGTAAAGCACTGAATTAGCCTTGGGCCTGTCGGACCGGGGCCCAGGCCCCCATTTCACACACTATCTCAGCTGTACTGTTCTACTTTCTTTTGTCCGGCTTCTCGAAGGCAGTCTCTCCCATCATGGTGGTGACACAGCTTAGGGAAGCCCTAAACTCACAAAGGAATGAGCAGGTGTGCTGCCCAGCACAATGCCAAGGGCACCATGCATGTCATACTCTCTGTACCTCCTGACACTGTGAAATATGTACTTTTCAAGGGGCATCTTTCCCCCAGAGAACCCAGTCTCAGTCCCATATCACTGCAACTAGTCTGAATCAGAGGCACATCCTTAAATTGAAGGTTAAGGCCAAGGACTGGATAATGGTGGTGGTGGTGGTGGAAGAGGAGTCTGGGGGAGGCTAGACTAACCAACCAGAACTGTGTGCAGACAAGCCTACTTGAACTGATGGGCTGAGGGTAGAGAAGGGGTGATTCTCTAAATGAAAGATGGGCTGAAAGATGGCCCAAAGAGAAATAATAAATGTCCTTTTTAAAAAAAGGAGGGAGAAGAGCTATCCAGGGAAAGGGAAGAGAAAGACTGAGATTCCTGAGGTTGGAGGGTACTTGGTGCCACTAAGGAGCGGAGAGAAGGTCAAGGGAAGTGTGGAAGAGGACAGGGAGTGCGAGACTAGAGCGTGGAGAATTGGGCTTTTTAAAGGGTTGGCAGTTCCTCCAATTAATAAAGCCTCCTGGCCCCAGTCCATCCCGAAGGCACCTTCTGTTCATGCCCTAATACATCATGGTCCTTTCAAAACTAGAATGGTCCTGATACAATCGGAGGAATGTGGTATGAAGAGTGGGCATGCCCTTCCTTGCCTTGGACACTGTACTATAAATAGCACCTAAAACTGAGTTAGGTCTTTTGGTAAATATACAATTGGCCCTTATTAAGCTTATGATCAACTAGAACCCTGCATCTCTGTTACACAAATTACTAAGCCCAGCTCCTTCACTGTGTTCCTGGACTTACAGGTACTTGAGTCTTAAACATTAAACGGAGAACCTTACATGTGGTTTCCTTAAATTTTACGTTATTTATTTTTGCCCAGCATTCCAGTCTGGTGAGATCATTTTTATATTGTGTCTGTCACCTTGCAAATTACATATCCCTCCCTATTTCGTGTCACAGGCATATTTGATAAGTTTTTCTTCTATGTTTTGTCTAAGTAATTAGCGAGGGCTGGGTGAAGTACAGAACATGTGACATGCCACTAGAATTTCCCTGACAAGTTTGCCAAGAATTAACCCATTCTTTCCCCTCTTCAGATGTGAGTCTTTAATTGGCTACAAATTCCCTGAACACCAGCAACATACTTCATCTTCCAGATCATAGAGATTTCATTTAATCGTTTCGTTTAAACCAAGCTAATTGGTCTTTGGCTTTCCTAAGAAAAAGTCAATGAGATCACTTTGGAGTGACGCATTTTCTGTGAATCGGAACAGTAATGTAGGAGTCACTGTATTATTTGAAGTAGTCATAAAATATTCTCTCTCCTTTTACAGTGAATGAGTAAAGCAGATAGCCTGGTACCTGGCACAGGCGAGGGTGTGGCTAATGACAGTGACCTTCACTCCGATCTGCTGTCCTTATTCCACAGTTTCCTCTGTCTCTGGCCGCCAGTGTTCTCCGAAGATCATGGCTCTTTCTGAGCTCTTTCTCCACTTCTCTCCTCCTTCCAGGTCGTGGCCACCACGGTGATGCTGGAGAGAAAGATGCCTCGCTTCCTGTGGCCTCGCTCAGGCATCTGTGGGTGCAAGTACGGGCTGGGCGACCGCTGGTTCCTACGGTGAGTGACAACGTGGATGGATGAACTGACATCATCTGTGATCTTGTGGGAACAAGGGTGACCAGTTCCACATTTGTCACCCTCCTCTCCATTCTCGAGGTCCACGTTGGACCCAAAGGGGAAGTCATTACTTTGTAAAGTGAGCCTCTTAGCCAGTATGAGGGAGGAGGCTGGAGCCGAGGAGGGATAGAAAGCATGACGATAGCAGATCTGGGCTGTGTGCCTGTCAGTGAAGTAACGTGTGAAAGGCACCATGCTATATGCGTGTCCATGCTGGCACATGTGGGCCTGGGTTACCTGACTTGTTCTGGTCTTGCTCTCTGCTGACCCCCATTTCGAGTCTATCCTTGCCTTGAAGCTAACCTCCTTCATACTCTATTCCTAGTTCTAGCTGGCTCTCCTGTTTTTATGTTCTTATGCCCTGAACTGCACCTCGTGTTTGTGACATGGTTATCCCCTCATTGGCTTTGTTTCTGGTTCATATGTGCCCATGTTCCCCCGCCCTCACACCCACACTCAATTCCTGCATGCAAGGCCTCCTTGGTCCCTACCCCAGCTGGTCCTCCTTTCTAGCGCACTTTCCTTCACTTCACCCTGAATGCTCTCCTTATGCCAACTCAGCTCTGACTTCCCTTTCCCTCCTCATCCATTTTCCTACACGTGGCCCATTTGCCTTGGTTTCTCCCCATGGCTCATGCCTTCCCAACTCAACTGGGTGCTTTCCCCTTCCCCCTCCTCAGAATCGAGAGCCTCCACGACCAAAACTCTTTGCGAGTGCTGCGCTATGTGGAAGCTTTCAAGTCCTCAGACAAGGAGGATGAACAAGAGCATCTTTCTGAGAAACACCCCTCTGTGTTTGAAAGTGGGGCTCTAGCCAGCACCTTCGTGACCCTGCCAACGCCCTCTCTGTCCCGGACCACATCCCACAGCAGCAGCAGCCACTGGGGCTGGGAGGTCCTTCGTCGTAACACCTTGGGACACTGGAATCTTGGACTGGACCTTGGCGAGGGGGATGGAGATGAAAATATTTATCTATGATTCGGACCCCTGTTACTCTGACATGACTCCAGGTGGCCTGGGGTGGGAGGCAGACAGAGAGACATTTTCCTAGGCCAGTATCTAACTCCCATGCAGTTAATCATGAGAGGCCATGGGCAGAATATTTCTCCAAGGCCATGTCTCAGCCTTCACCTAAGCATTTCTGGAGACGGGCCATGGGTCTGTGTTGTCCTACACATCCTCAGGAAGTCCCATATCTTGGGAAAAGAAGGTATCTTTTCTAGCAAAGTCAGACTTGGCCCTCCGAGACACGAGATGGGGAAGCTACACTAATGATGTCTGCCCCCTGCAGGTACTAGGAAGTAGTCAGCGTTGGAGCCCCAAGTGCGTAATGTGGGAGGAGCCAGGCTTCACTTGTGTAATGTGGGAGGAGCCAGGCTTCACTTGTATAATGTGGGAGGAGCCAGGCACAGCGCTCAGGCTGAGGCTCTTGTCTTTTTCCTATAGCCCTGAAGGACTCTCTCCCCACCTAGCAACCAAACGGCAACTAACAAACTGTAAGAAGAAAGGCTTTTGATACTTGCTTTATATATTTTTTAAGTTTATTGTGGTAATATGCACGTACACTTTATCATTTTAATCATTTTTAGGTATACAATTCCATGGCATTAACTACATTCACATTGTAGTACCACTATTACCAGTATTTATCTATAGAACATTCTCATTATCTCAAGTTAAAACTCTTGTACCCATTAAACATTAACTTCCCATTATTTCCTCCCCATAGTCCCTGATAACCAATATTCTACTTTCTGTTATAAATTTCACTGTTCTCAGCACCTCATAAAAGGGAAATCATTCAGTATTAATTCTACTGTGTCTGCTGTATTTCACTTAGCATAATGCTTTCAAGATTCATCCATGCTGTAGCATGTATAAGAATTTCATTCCTTTTTGTTCCAATTTAATTGTATGCACATACAAGTTTTGTACATCCGTCCATCCATTGCTGCACATTTGTTTCCGCCTCTTGTCTCTGGCGAGTAATACTGTTACGGACGTTGGTGTACAGACATCTAAGTCCTAGTACCTACAAGTGAAGTTGCTGGATCTTATGGTAACCTTTGCTTAATTTTTTTGAGAAACTGCCATACCCTTTTCCACAGTAGCTGTGCTGTTTTATATTTCCTCCAGCGATATATGAGCGTTCCATTTTCTCCACATCCTCACCAATACCTGCGACTTTCTGTTTTTGCTGTTGTTTCCATCAGTGGCCCTCCTAATGGATGTAAAGTGATACCGTATTGTGGTTTTGATTTGCATTTTCCTTAATGCCTAGTGACACTGAACTTCTTTTTCTGTGGTTTTTGGCCATCTGTAAAACATTTTCTTTTTAAAAAAATGTCTGTTGAAGTCCTTTGCCCATGTTTGAATTGTGTTGATATTTTGTTGTGTTTCTGACTTGTCTTATTCTTGCTTTCAGCGTCTTGGAGTCTAAAATGTTTGTATCTCATTTGCATCCTGGTGTGTTTTTAAATACATGTGGTGAATTTTGCCTTTCTAATCATTTCTTTTATGGGACTGTCCCCAGACTGTCTGTCAGGTGGCTCATTAGCAGCTAATCGCCCTTGTGCCTGGAAGCAGCTTCCAGCTATGTCTGCTGCCACCACCATCTCCCCATTTCCGTTTGCCCCTGTGCTGAGTTGTGGGGTGAATGACAACAAAAGAAGAGGGGTGACCCTTCTTCAGGAAGGAAAGTAGGAACTAGGCAACCGGGGAATCCACGAAAGGAGCTCAGAAGCAGCTTCCCTCTCGTCTCCAGCAATCCACTTCTCACCCCAGCACCATCATCACCCTCACCAAGATGCCATAATAACTTTGAAGAGGACTGTGGCCTACAATAGCGAAGAGATATGTGGGACTTGTGAAACCGTGGACGGGTTCAGCTAGGTACTCACGCAAAGCACAGAAGAGTGTGGAACAGTGAGGGGTCCCCTGAGTGTGCATGCACACACTCCCACACGCATGTTCCCAGGGGCGTGGGTTCCGGAAGTGTTCGGTCACTGGGATCCCTCATATTTCTTCCACCATGGAAGCACATCCTCTCCTATGGAGAGCAAAACTCCCATCTGTCTCCAGATCCAGTTTTCTTTCTCTCTGTTCCATCGTCCATGTCTACCACTGTCTTCCCTAGTGTTCTCATCTGTGTCTCTTCCGCCTTTCCCTCTCCACTGGTGCTAGTCAGCAAATAACCATGCTCTATTCTTTCCCATTTCCCAACACATTGTAAACACCCTCCACCTTTTAGCTACGACTACCCCATCTTCTTCACTCTTTCTTCAGGGCCAGACTTCTTAAGGGAAGACTCTATGGTCCACTGACCTCACACAGAGTCTGCAGTGCATTTTGATGTGACCTTACTTCTCCATGCTACTGATATCACCCTCATCAAGCTTATCTGTCTACCTATAGCTAAATCCTCCGAAAGTCTCAATCTTGCTTGAAGTCTCTGTAGCATCTGTCAGATTATACTCAACAAGTCACCACCTCTCAGCATGCCCACTGCCATGCACCACCACTCTGTTTCCCTTCTGCCAGTCCCTTCAACATTTTTGGGCCACAGACACTGTTTTTCTCACCACCTGGGCAGTCCCATCCACTTCACAGACTGTATTAGCATGGACACATTGGCGATTCCCAAGCCCTTGTCTTCAGATTAGATCTGTCTCCTGAGCTCCAGGTGTGAACAGATTGGATGCCCACTTATTGGGCAGCTGTACCTGGATATCTTACAGACACCTCAAACTCAGCATGTCCCGAACTGAACAGCCTTGCTTCCTCACCAAACCTGCTTCTCCACCAATGTTTCCAACAAAATGATAGGCTAAGTTGCCCAAGCCAGAATCCTAGGCGTCATCTGCACATCCATCTCAACTCTCATCTCCAGTAAATCTCCAGTCTTGTGGATTCTATCACCTAAAACCTCCTTTGAAAAGTAACTCATAGAAATCAATAATACATCACAAAATCGTAAGAGCGCACAAGGTATACAGGGGGAAAAGAAACGCTTTCCTACCTCTGTCCTAGCCCTTCTGGTGTTTTTCCCGGGGACATTTTCTTATAGGTTGTTATTTATTCTTCCAAAACTACTCCCTGCATATCCAAGCATATGTGTGTATACATTTGTCTTAAAAACACATATAATAGTACATTAGGAAAACAGTTCTTGCTTTTCTCATTTAATGTATTTTGAAGACTGTTCTATGCTCATCCAGCATAAAACCACCCCGTTCCTTTGTCTCTGCCTCTCTGGCCCCCATTGGCATTCCAAAATGGGCCACCACTATCTCCAGCCTGCACCACGGGAGTAGACCCTAACTGCTCTCTGCTGGCGTGGCAGTCTTGGTCCTCTCCAGCCCACAGTGCACACTGCTGCTGAAGCGACCTTCATAAAAGGCGACGTCTGCCTCAGACGGTCTCCTGAGCATGCTTCCGTGAGCAGGCCTCTGGCAACCTCTCCAGCCTCCTCACACCCCTCCCCTCTTGCACTCTCTCATCAAGCTGAAGTATTAATAGTTGCTCAATGGGGCTATATTCTCCTTCTCCTTGACCTTCACAGTTTCTGGACCTTTCTACCTTTCTGCACCCATTATACCCTTCCGGCCTGGTAACTTGTATGCCTCCTATTGATCTCAACGATCAGACATTGATGGTGTGTTATTATGCATCCTGCACTTTACTGTATCCCTTGTTTAAATGTCCATCTTCTGTAGTAGATTATAAGGCAAAGGATGTCCATCTCATTCATCATCCTGCTGCCAGTGTGGGGCACAATTCCTGTACCAGGTAGTGGGTAATAAATATCCATGAACTGAATCTGTGAATGATTCACCTGTTTTTATTCTAAGTGCTCCCAGTGGGGTGAAATGTACTTGCCTTTGAGTGGGGCTGGAATCATTAAAAATGAACAGATGATAGGGGTGGAAACACTTTGGAAAGGAAAAACACCAATACGGATGTGATCATTGAGAAATTTTTCCAGCATGTGTATGTACATACATGTGTTTATGTGTGTATATCTCTGTGTGAGAGAGAGACAGAGAGAGAGAGAAAAGGAGAAGGAGGAGAAGGAAGACATGGAGAAGATGTGGAATGCCATGAGGAAGAATACAAAAAGAGAAGAGCCCCAGCCACAGAGCTCTGGGACAGATATTACCAAACTGACGGGTGTGTGGGTTCTTCTGAAAGAAGCAGTCAGGTCCATCTCCAGCTTTCTGAGTCTGCCCTCAGGAGCCTGGACAAGAAAGGCAAAGATGCAAGCACAGCCAATTCTGTAGGATGGTGCAGAGAGGGCGCGCAGCCCATGAACTGAAGGGGTTAAGTGGCCGGCAGATGCCCTTGTTCCAATAGGCAGCCACCATGTCTGTTGATGTGGCTCTGGAGACAGGGACCAGAGATGGGGAACAAAGAAAAACTGTGGTGCCTGCCTCAGGAACTCTTTGGGTACCCCTAAATGGTTACCCTTCTCCCCTCCTGTCTGCCTCCTCCCTGGTTGCTTCAGAAGGCAGAACATTCTCTCTCCCGAGTGCTTCCCACACCAGAGGCTGGGAGGTGACAGGAGGGATGTCTTGTTCTCTCAGGAGGCTCTGAGCTTTACCAATATGTCCCCTTCCAGCTGTTTGCCAAGCATTTTATGACAAAGTTCTGCTAAGGAGGGCCATGGAGGAGCCCTGAGGAATGGCCCTGCCAGTGGCCTTGGAAGGAAGGGCAGAGGTCCCTGTCCCTCCCCTGTGTCACACTGAAGGAATGCCAGAGAAGGTCTGGGGTCCTGAAGGTGAGAAACCGGACAGGTGGACTTCGTGGGTGCCTGAGGCACGCGCTGTGCATGGCAAAATCAGGGTGGAAAAATGGAGTTGGAGTGAGAACCAACTGTGGCACCCACAAGGCACCTTTGCACACCGGAGTTCAGGTGATGAAAAGTCAAGAAAGCACATTGACATGGGGTCAAGGATCATTTACTTCTCTAGGTCAGGCCTAACTGTTTCTTAAAAACCAATGGGGGAAGGCGAAATGTGCAAGGAAAGAAACGCTTGAACAGTAAAACTGAGTGCGTTGGGTAACGTGTCCCTTCTCCCTGCCCTGGCAGGACAGCCAGGCAGCAGCCACCTGGGTGGGACTGGACACACCTGCTTCCTTTGCTTGTACCACCTCTTTGTTATCCTGGCCTTGAGGAGGCAGCAGTGACAGCCCTGGGGCCCAAGGCGGTGGGGTCTTGTGCAAGGCCAGGCTGTAGCTGGAGGGCCTGAGTGTGCATGACCTCCTCACCTGTGCAGTGCCGGGCACCTGTGACAGGGGTCTGCTTGTGTGTGCATATGCATGCAAGTGGTCCCTAAAGGGCCGTGCTCTCCTCAACAATGCTTGCTTTCCTCTCTGTCCTTCTGCTGAATTAGATGCTTGCCTAACTCCTTCCTGATTAAGCTGTGACTTCAACTGTGGGGGGCTGACAAAAGCTTCCTCCCAGAGACACCATCCCTGCCACCACCCCCACAGCCATGGACTACGTTGGCCAGCAGCTGGCTACCTTGAGTTCTGGGCTCATCTGAGGGTCACTGGGTTTACCCCTGCCAACTTCCACAGTCCCACAGCACCTCACTAGCTAGCAAGGGCCCTTTAGGGGCCAGAAGGACAGGTGAACAGTCCAGTTTTCCTTTGACGCCCTGCTGCAGCATCAGCTGATGGTTCTGACTTGTCTCCCTGATGAGGTTGTATAGTAGCGGCATACTCAGGAAAGCACATGGGCCACTGAAACTTCCCCGACAGAGGGAGCTGTTGTCAGGATATATTTGCAGTCCCCCAGTCCACCTGTCTTACACTCTCACCTTCTCTGTGTTTCCTCATCCCTCTCTAGGCCCTGCCTTCTGATTCAGAGATAAGAGGTAAGGGAAATAGACAGATATATCAAAGCCTGTGGCTACCTAAAGGTGACCTTGGACCCTGTCCTTCGAGACGCTCTCCTGCTCTGGGTGAGACCCAGCCCCTCCTTTCCCTACCTAAACCAGACTGAAGGGGGAACCTGCCAATTGTGCCTTCTTATCCCTGGCACAAGTTTCTTCCTCTTCATCTTCTCTCTTCCCCCATGGGTAAGGCTCTTGGGCAAAGAGGAGACCATTCCCAGGCCCCACAGCCTCTGTTCTAGACCCCCTGGTCTCAGGTTGGTGATCACCCCCTGCCCCTGGGTCCTAGGCCAGCCAGCAGAGGGCTCAGGACAGGAGGGTGGGAAAGAGTGGCTGCAGCCAGCCACAGGTGGCTTTCTGCACACACTCACACCTTCCCCTTCAGCCCAGCTGCTGCTCGCTTCCCACCCCTGCAGGCCAATTAATCTCTCAAGGACAGAAGCCATTGTCTCTGTGCATGGGCTGGGGATGGACAAATACCCTTTCACCTCCCAGGACACATACAAACTTCCCTGACAGGTTCCCCTGTCCCTATGTCACCTCCTGGGCCTCACTTGCACACGGACCCACTTTTGCCTCTGAGGCCCAGGCAAGGAAGTGCACTCACTAAGTAGCTTGCAGTGTCCTTGGCACAGACCAAGCTCCACAGAACACAATTCGACACATCTCCATGCCAGGTACTCCAATGGGGGAAAGAAGGATGCACTGTGATTTCGCCTCCGTCTCTGACTCTGAGGATCTGCAAGTGGGGGAGACGGGACTGTACAGTTTCCATGGTAATGCAGTGCTATCCTGTACACAAAGGGCATGGACACAGGGACAAGGGAGCTTGGGGGAGACCAGCACAGGGGAGACCCAGCCCTGGCTGGGTGAGGATGGGTGCAGGGGGAAGAAAAGAGAGAACATTTGAGCTGAGTTTCAAGAGATGCGCTGAAGTTTATGCACCAGGTACTTCCTGGGAGGCATCTTCCTAAGCCAGGCTGGGACTGACGGTGTGGGGAAATGCCATAGACCCTACTTCTTCCCTAATCACTTTCACAGCTAATGAGAGCTGGAGTTCAGCGGTCTCTTTGGCAGGATAGGGGGCAAGGACTGGGGAATGAATGATGCAGGAACCCACACTGTACAGGGGTAACAGCCTGAGCTTGGGTCTGCTCCAGTCCCCAGGGGCACTTATCCCCTAGTCATTGAAAGAGCTTCAAGGCCCCAAAACAGCAGCAGAAGAGAAGACCCAGGAAATAAAAACAGAGAGTCTCCCTGTGCACCTGTCGTGGGGCCAGGTGCCTCCCACACCTGGCTCCTTGGGTTCTCACCCCCAGCTGTGGCTGTTCCACTTTTCTAGACGGGCAGCTGAGGCCCAGAGAGGGTGAGGGCCTGGCATAAGGTCAAGTGACTAATGCTGTGCTCATTCAGTAGAAGGAAAACTGGGGCTCTGAGCGGTAGGCTCCTTTGCCCAAGACCTCTCAACAAGCAGCGAACAATTTGACTTTGTGCCCAAATTGGTCTGTCCTCAAAGCCTCGGCTCCTTCCATGACTATATTCGGGGCCCTCGAGACAAAACAGCTCCAAAGTCTCCACCAGAAAGTTATTTTTCTGGATGTGTTCAATTTCAAACACTCCCACTCAAGCAAAGATAAAGCAAATGACTCGCATTCATGTGAGACTCTGCACGAAGTATAAAGTCTTTTCATGTCTCTTATCTTTGGTCCTGACAACAGCCCTGTGGAGTAAATAGGGCAGGGTGACTCTTCCATACACATGGAGGCTGATTCTTGGAGAGACTGTATGACCGAAGTCACAAATCTCATTGGTGCTGGGCTGGACAACAACCCAGGGCTCCTGGGCTCCTGGCGAGAACTGTTCCTACCATCTCTCCCTCGCCTGCCTGTAAGGACAGCCGGACAAATACTGACCCAGGTAGGTGGGCGCTACTCTCTACACCAAGCCTTTAGCAAGGACCAATGCAGAAGGTGGCACTCAAAGACGGACACCTCAGTGCCACACTAGCTAGCTCCCGGGCACCTGCACACTTCTGAGCAAACGTCTTATGGCATTCATCAGCCATCCTTGAGGATGGGCAGATGACCTCCGCAGCAGAATCCCACACTGGCACCTTCTGCGTAGACTGCGCGCCTACGCTGTGGAGCCTCCATTTGCACTCTGTCCTGCCAGCGAGGGTTTTAGGCCAAGCGCTGACGGCTGCCTACGGAATCCTGGACTTCCCTGTAGCTTGGGGCCACATCTAAGACACTCTTGTTGTTGGGAACTTCAGACAGGCCAGGAGGAGGGGCTGGAGTCAGGAAGGAGAGCCGGGGGCCTGAGTCCTGGCCCCAGGCCACAGTATGTGGTGATGCACTGGTTCCTCAGGGCCAGCAAGCAGATCCCTATCAGAAGATCACAGGGAGCGCTGTCGTGGAATGCCCTGCCGGGACCAGCCTGGAAGCGCCGAAATATACTTGACAGATACACTTCCACCTACCTGAAAGTCCGTGCATGGGGTCACCGTGTCCGGGGAGGTGGGACAGGTATGGAATAGCACCTGGTACTTTCTTTCTCTCCTAGTACTTGTTATTGTAGTGGCTGCCCAGGGACCTCCAGCTCTTCTTGCCTAGGTAGGCCCAGAATTGCCCAATAGCTACCTGGAGAACGTTCTGTTTGGCTCCAGTCCCTGCCTTGTACCCAGCTGGGGCACCACCTCCTGGCCCCCTGGCTCCTAGCCTCCCCACCCTCCACTCAGCTCCCACCACACCCTGCTTAGGTATCTGCCACAGAATCTACCCAGCGCCTCACTCCCCAGCCTTGTTCTGCCTTGCAGCCCTGGCTCCCTCCCTGAGGCTGCTCAGTCCAGGGCCAAAGCCACAAGCCTGGCTATGTGGAGAGGAGGCCCAGGGCTGCCTCCCAGATCTGCCTCTCCAGCGTCAGCCTCCTTCTCTGTCCTGCTCCTTGGTGTGCACCACCCACCACTGCCTCTCACGCCTTGCCTGCTCCCCCTGCCCCCGACAGCAGTCCCCCCCGCTCCCCGCCCAGTGCACCCTGCCTGTAGTCAGCAAGTGCCCTGACTCTTAGATCAAGTCCGCCATTTGCTCAGTTTTTATCACAGAGGTGGCAGGGTGTAGAATTTGAAAGAGTTCTCTTATCACCATGCTGTCGCCTTTTCACTGACTTGGTTGGAGTGGGGAGCGATGCAGATGGGGACACTTGCTGTTAAAATGCTGCCCCAGCTGCTGGAAGAAGCTGGGTTTCCAGTGGGGACCCATGCTTTTGGAAAATGTTTCCCTTCAGCGTGGGGTTTTTAGAGCAATAATCCGATTTGGCATAACGACTAGATCCTGTCTCCTGAGCCACAGCCCTACCTGTTCACTCCGGGCTTAGTGGGCGGAGCCCAGCACCCCACTACCCTGAATGCAGTGGGGCAGGGAAGGACCACACACCCGCTCCCCAGCCCTTTGGCTGTCCAGAGCTTTCCCTCTCCTCACCCTGGACCACTGGGGTCCCAGGACCCTGCCACTTTTGGGTTACAGGGTGACCAGAAGTCTTGTGTCCACCTGTTCTGCCTACCCTCCTTCTCTCTCTCTCCTCTCTGCTTGGTGGAGATCTGCCCTGTGATTCAGAGACAAAGACAGAAAGACTTCACCTGACAGACAAGAGCCCTTTCTGCTATGAGGTGCTTCTGAGCCCCAGCCTCTGCAGGTAGAATTTGAAGGCTGGGGTGGGGGTGGGGCTGCCTGTTGAAAGGACCAGGGAAACTTAAGAACTTCGGGGTCCTCATTTTTGCAGGCTGGGACATTAAAAGGCAAGTGACTTTGCCAAGGTCACACAGTGATTTCTGGCCGAACTGGGGTTGGGACACGGTGATCCTGATGGCACACTGTTGCCACTCTGCTTCGCCTCTTCCAGAAGCCACAGTTCTCCCCCATATTTGGAAAGCTCTTTGGTGTCTGTGCACATTTCAGTGGCTTAATTCCTGGATGACTCCTTCAGTGCCTGACATAAAGGAGTTTGGGATCAGGTAAGAGCGGTTGAAAGGGTCAGGGGCAGGGGGCCCGCAGAGCAGCAGGGTCCAGCTTGGGAAAGGAAAAGGCCTTGGGGTCTGCAAGGGAGAGAGAGAAGGATGGGAGGAAGGAAAAGAGGCTTGGGAAGCATGGCCGTGGGCTCTGACACCCTCCTGCACACTGCTCTGTCTCCCCTGGGGCCACATGGGACTATGGGTCATGGCTCCAGCCTGCAGATACCTCCAGAGAGAGTTAGGGTCAGGTCAGAGCTGAGTGCAAGCAGGAGCCACTCCCTCCTGCCCTCTGCCCCTTCCCTATCATCTCCTGAATGGGGGATTTTGGAAGCAAGGTGCTCAAAATCATTGAGGGAGTGAGAGAGGGGCTGCAAACCCAGGGAGACCTCTGCTTGATCCCATCATCTTCCCTGCAAAGGTGGGGCAGGAGGGGAGGGTGCTCCCTGACATTCTACATCCCCCACACCTTATACCCACATGCCCATCTGTGCCCTGGGGCTCATTCTGCAAGGGTTACGGGTCCAGAAGGACCAAGGCCTGTGACTTGTAAAATCTTCAGACTCTTAGGACAATGCCAGACCACAGACACATGTGCACACACATCCCTGCTCTAAAACATCGCTACAACCCACTGATTCATTTCACATAAAATAGACCATGCATGAACATATGTCAAATAACATGTACACATGTACCTGAGCAGGTGGGAACTGGCTGCAGGGTGCCCTTTGTTCT